>JAHWFP010112652.1:206952-291967 GCA_023313725.1 Lithobius niger
GACCTTGGCCTTTGATTTCAAAGGTCCCGGGTTCGATTCCCACTGAGGCAGTCTGACATATAAGTCCAAAAAGCAACGTCAATAGGTTTGCATCCGTATTTATTAAAACATTCGTAATGCAGAAATAACACACTATTAAGCATTTTAATCAATAAGTATATTAACAAGTAACACTGCCTAAAAAATGTGAAATTATTAGCATTAAAAATATTCGTGCGAATGAATTATGCCATTTCTGCATTATTGTTTGAGTTGGAGCTCGCGGATGAATACAGACAGATCATTTGTAAGCAGGCTTTGGTCGCGTCGTTAACACTTTCTCCACTGACTAATGTGGGTGGATTTTACCATAGGAATCAACATGGTGATGCTTCTGTCCGGCTGGAAAATTTGCAATGACCATGAAGAACTATCAGACCGCTAGTACATGAACCAGGAAAAAGAAAGTCGGCATAGGGAGCTTACCTTCACTGAAGTTACAAATCTTGATTCGAATAACTAGACCTAGGTAAAACAGTAGACAACGCCCGAGTAATATTGATACTGTCAAGAAATAAATAAAACATTCCTGCATAAGAATCAAAATTAGAAGTGGAAGTTAATGCAATTATGTGAGAATGAATCTGTTGAAGAATGTGAGAAGCTAACATGCAAGCTACACAATACAAATTCTCTAAATTATGCAGATAAGTGGAATGAATCTCATTATATTCCAGTGCCATGAGTAAGAAATCTACCTTATCCGAAGATAGTTTGCCCAAAAACATGTGAAGTCAAAATGTTATACACGTGTCAGTAATCAAGTTTAATTGAATTTTATTGTGGATTTTTTATGCACGAGTCTTGGCTAACATATTGATGTGAACACAACTAACATTGTTATTGTATTTGACGTGATATTTTAGTGTCGGTAAGAAATTTCCCACACCAGTTACTCTTTTTTCTTTTCATGTTGCATTTTCTTTCTGAGGAGAATGTGGTTTCATGGTTTCGTTTCTTACTAAACCTGGCACTTATCGCCTTACACTTTGCGATGTGTGCCTCCCGCATGCTTTATTGTCGTTCCCCCCTCTTATGTTTGTTGTATTTTGTCTTTTCTCTTCCTCACCCCATGCTGTTACCCGTATAAGCTGAGGCATTAAATCGTACTGAACCCCAATACTGCATCTTCGGGTCGGCACCATCTTTCCTTCTTGAATGTAAGCCTGCCTTTTTGTGACAATATTTTTGCAATTGATTCAAAACTTATTCACTCCAGTTCCAGTGGAATTTTATGGACGATTTCTTGTTTTTTTGTAGCCCGCAGTCTGTGCTAGATGCGATCGATTCCAATTAGACCCCTTGTATGTGATACCTGGCCCGAAAGATTACCTTCTTCCATTCATTCTGTTGTCTATGCAATAAATAGATCTCCTTTCTTGCACTCAGGACGAGTCCTTCTTTCATATGTAATGGCTGAAAAGATTATGATCATGATAATCATGGCCTCGCCCGTTAACTGCATGGACTCATTGTGATGAGAACAGACCCACCACATTCATTTCTAAGTCAAAGACCCCCCCCCCACACACACACACACTTTTTTATCACTTGGTAGCGCAGGGCTCCTGTGCTGCACAAGAAACCGATCTTATGCATATAGGAAAACAAGACCCACTGCTAAGAAGATATCCTACTTTCATCTATACTTCACCATGCCCAAAGAACATGACTGAGAAGCAGAACCAGAGACGATTCACACCATTCATCCAGAGATTCAGGACTGACAGCCACCCCAAACTTCCTCATACATCCCAGCTCTGACAATTCAAACTAGTCTTCCTGACTGACCCTACTGCCTGTATCAATATGACTGTCAGCAAGTTCCAGGATGCCAGCCAAGCCTCCAATGTCCAATACGTTCCTATACAACCGACAAACGGGTCCCCTACCGCACAGAAATCAATTCTGAGGTGCGGGCTACGCAGATTGAGAGCATCGCATGGAAGATTGGCTATTCCCTGTTCTCCGTGGACTCCGACCTATCAATGATCCTCCAGCCGAAGCCTTGTGGCAGGCTTCTAATGATACTTGCTTGTCCTACCTGTTTAAAACCATATCCTATAACCTACTCCTCCAGTTCAAAAGGAATGTACATTGCTAGAACCACATGGGACCAAATAACCACAACCTAAGGCACGACACAGACCATGCAAACCAACCTCTTCATTGAACTAACTAGGGTGAATATTCAGGAATCGGAGACCCTTACTATTTATATTAAACACATCTGTGGTCTTTACCGAAGTATTAGACGAAACCAAGGTTTGCCACTACTTGTTCCAGGGAATTTCATCATGCACTCACCTACAAACCAGAACAGAGATCCTCCACAATACCCCAGCATTTCTCAACTTAAATCAAGTACAACCGTCACTCCTACAAATGCATTTGCAATACATTGAGCTGCATACCCCCACTACGATTTCTCCGACTTTCGACTCCACTCAACAAGCCCTTCAACAGAATGCCCTTATAGTGGTGTACCGATACCATAATTCCGATTCCGATGCCAATTCCGATACCAAAATCCGGTTCCATACGGTTCCGATACCAGTTCCGATTAAAAAATTAATAATAATGAATTAATTATGTTCAGGGTTCTGCTGTGGCAATTTTTTATAAATTTTTAAACAAAATTTTGATATATACAAAGTTGTATAATTAAAATTAAAAATTTAATTTAATTAAAAAATTAAATTAAAATTTTTTAAAAACTTTAAATGATGTGTAACGATTTTTTTTAGTTAAGATTTTTGCTTCCAAGATTAATGCCAAACCCTATTTCTAATGGTGCTGATACAATTTAAAATTTTTGCCTTCCGAATGTATCAAATTTAATTTAATAAAATTTAAATTAAATAACTTACGTTAAAAAAAAAATTAGTTTGAAATAATCAGAAAATTGAAATGATTTTTTTTTAATTCTGCCCTGGACCTGCATTTTTAAATAGGATTTTTTTTCTTGCCCTTGGTTTCTTGGGTAGGTCCAAGCGCTTAGTGAAGCTGATACGATTTAAAATTGTTGTTTTCTTGATGTATTAAATTTAATTGTTTTAAACTTAAATTAAAATCAAAAAATTTAATTAAAATTAAAAAAAACTTAAGCTAAATAAGAGCATACTTGAAGATTTTTGCAGCCCAGATGCTTAAGAGTCTTAGCAAAGCTTTGCAGCCTGGATTAATTGGAGGCACTGTTGATTCCAATAGAACGCACAATTTAGAAAAAAATGGCGCGTGCAGGGGTTTCCAAGGAAGTGGTCCTGACATCTTTAAGAAACAGGAATCGACTGTAATGTATTCTGCTTAGTATATTTACATTCTAGATGGGATTTTGTGGTAATATGATGTAAACTACTCAACAGAAGTTGGTGTCAACAGGTAAGTAGCCCAGTAAAAACACGCGAAAATGTGTTAGCTATTTATCAAAGATCTACTCAAGCACCGTTTTACGACGATTTAAGTCACTGAAATTAATTTTCTGTTCCAAGATCTCTTTAAAATATTCTTTCCAACGATCGCATACTCATGGAAAAAGGAAACTAGATGACAATATCAATATATTTAATAGTCTATGCCGACTTTTGAAAGATAGTCAGTATCGGCGAACCAAGATAGCGGTTCCGGTATCGGTTCCGATACCACGGAACTGTACTCAGAACCGGAATCGTTATTGGAATAGGTACACCACTACCTGATTACTATAACAAGCTGTGAATTCGATGAGTACCATAACTAGACCACTACTACATTCTGCAAACGCCGCCGTAGCACAAGACAGGCCTCTGCAATTTTGTTTTCGTCTGCTCGACCGCTTCTCACTTAGCCGAACAATGCTACAAGAATTCAAACAACTAACCAACCACACATCCAGATAGCGCCATTCTGGCTTATACTGACTACGGTGCCATCACTCTACAGAAGTGAGGAGGAATTATAAGACCACATTGAACGCAACTCTCCAATAATCCACGAAGGCCCAACAATCGGAATCAATGTGACGCATAGCCATGTGTAACAATCACCAACTTGGTCCTGTAGATGAATAATTTTATGCTTATGTGTTGGTTTTGGATGATCCCGATTCTCCAACCGTTTGCGCAATTGACAAGGACTCACAACAAACTAAGGTCAGAAATGTTAACAGTGACAGTGTTAAACCTAAGTCAATTGTCATATTCTGCCTTGATTCCTATGCCTCAATCACTGTCATATGTGACTGTGGCAAGGATATCGACCGATCTAGGTGCAACCCAGTCAGACTTAAGTTAGCAATTAACTGCATCCATGTTGAGAGTATTTTGGTTGGTGATATCACTATTACGGGCATCAATAGAGAACTAAGACCTTTTGGAACCACATAACGTTACAATCCCAAGGCTACTAATAACTTGATTTCAACCTTATGTTTGATAGACGCCGATTTTAATGGCAACGTGTCATAATGGCATATATTTCTGGCAAAGGTATCGCCCTAATCGTTTAGCCATGTTCGCTAAAGGAGCTAATCATTTGTATGACGTAGAAGATATTGTCCCCACTTTGCCACCTAACCTTAATTGCAGCCTCTTTCTTACAGGGTCCCCCACCGCTTCTGTACACTGTACCAACACCTAAACCCCCCCACTTTGTACATAAACATAAGTGTGTTTCCCCCCACCAACTCTTGTCCCCAAGAGCCAAACACATTGTCTGCTGATGCCACGTTTCACATCATGTGTTTGGTGCAAACTTGGCGATTCTGTTACGTTTTTTGTGTTTGCGATAACACAACAAATCTTGTTACAACACAGCCCCCTCATGATTTACACGTATCCTTGTGTGCCCCTGATGCATCCACAATAGGTGGTGTAACAACCACTTAGTTTCAGGAACCGCTCGTGTTGATCCCATCTGTAGGAAAACCTTTTTGTACTCACTTGGAGAGTGATCAGAATATTATCCCTTTTATGTGCCTGATGAACAGGAAGTTTCTCAGACTCACCCCAGTTGTGCCTTAGAGGGGGATATACCCCTGATTAACAATTTAGTCTTAAGTGATAAATGTCAACTTTTACCTGTCCAGAAACCTAGTAATGTTTTGTCGGGCGAGTTTAAACTGCTCCGCAGCTCACTGAAGTTTTCCCAATACAATCTCCTACCAGCCAATACTCCTTATTCCCTCAAGCTGTACCTTGTGATGCCAAATGGGTGCGAAAGACCCATAGCTTTTGCTTCTCGTAAGCTTACATCTGCAGAATAGGGCTATCTGCATTTTGATCGTGAAACCCTAAGTATTTACTGGGGGGTAAAAAGATTTTACGAGGATCTGTATGAACAGCATTTCATCTCCACTCAGATTGTGAGAATATGTTCTATGCTGTAACACAAAGCACACAGTTGGGGTTTCCTACGTCTTTTACTCGTTAAACATTTCAATCACAGTCCAAACCCTTGAGCACCTGTTGCTGACATATTGTCCACATGTCAACCAACATGACTTCTCTATCTTAAGTGTTGCACGTGCCATCTAGTCTCAGTGTGCAGGCTCCAAGTTACGCCCTGTGAGGAGGTGATCGAGTGGTGTGGCGTGGCAGGGCACATCCTTACAGTTTTCTCCCCTCCGCGAAGGTGCGCGTCGGTTGGGAAACTACATCAAATTGATTTACAATACGTGAATTACTATTTTACAAATCGACAAGGGGTGCATGCATCTTCTAAATGTCTTTGGTAGACGCGGAGAGTTCGGATCAGTTGCACAGGATTAAAAAAAATAGTTAAGATAAAAATAATTTTAACACTTGAAAAGATTATGCGATGAAACGCGTTTTTGCGGCCAGGTTTTACCCTGTTCTGGCTTAGTCCACAGAATTTGTGCGAGGTTGTGCCCAAGGAGGTCCTCGGTACGGTTTAGTTCATACGATGCATAAACTTGCGTTTTTGCGCCCAAGGTGGGACCTTGGTGCAGGCTTAGTACTGCGACACTACATTGATGTTGTGTGGCCAAGGGGTACTTTGATCCGGCTTAGTCCTTCACTGATAGCAATGCATTTGTGCGAAACGATATCATTCGTGGCTTAGTCCATCTGTTGGGGTAGCTCACTTCCGTGACGTCTGCTCATCATTGCTCCCGGCAGATGATTGTGTGGGAGGTCTTTGGGATTTGTTAATCGCCTAGCCCCCACAGAGTGAGTTTATGGCTCATTTCTACGGTTTGCTGGCCATCCATTGTGTCATGTGCTGGCCTTTACTTATGTTATTTTAGGAGGCTAAGTCCCGTTTGTTAATCGGGTTGTCATAACATATTAGGTGTGCTGTATGTCGCGTGGTTAGTTATGTCATTCTTACGGGAACACACCAGCATTGTTATGCTGGCCCCGTTTAACCAGTACATATTGTTACCCATCCTCCTCACTTCTTCCTTCTTCTTGGTCCTGGCAGCGTAAGGTTCGCAAGCATCAAAATGCATTAGCTGATTAGGAGCCATCTTGGCCCCAATTACCTTTGCCTCAAACATGTTAGGTTTGCATCATCTACTTACCCGTACAAACTGTATCACAGCGAAATGCTGATAACCATGTTTAGGAATCTAAATCTTTGATTTAGATTCCTACTAAATCATGTTTCCCCGTTCCTATGCTAATATGGCGACGAAGTTCCATATTGTTAGGCCTTACGAACTTTACTTCTATTGCATCATTCCTTCCCCTAACGTAACGTTGCGCTATGAGAAGAGAACCATATGTATTGTATCCAGGCCAGACTAATAAACCCTAAAGAAGTCGTACCCCTCAACTTTCGTCTCCATCGTCCTTCTTTGGTTGCTGCTACACATTAGACCCACGGACTCTGTGCGTTTAGGGAAGCCAGGAACTAAACGTATTAGTTGTGAGAGTGGCGCGACTCGGTTATAGACGTCAGTTTCATTGCTGTTTCAATCTTTTCATCGAGTTCCCACAATTATGGTAGCATAGATAGGAACGGAGCTGCGCACTTCTGCAGCTGTCGACTATACCCAAACCCTTGACCCTTACCTTGTATCATCTCGACCACAAGATGTGTCACGTTAGCGATCACGGAAAGAAAACGAACTGTTTAAAAGCTCCCGAAAGAAAGTTTCAAGGATCAAGTTTCAAGTCTAACCTAAAACCTTGCCGAGCTGACCAAGACGTTCGAGACGGATTTCCTTTGGCTGCTGGACGAAGAGAAGACCTTTTTACCCTTACGAGGGAGTGATCAGTCACTGTATCCTTTTTGTGTGCATAAGTGGACTCTCTCCCCGAGGTATCCCGGTAAGTTGGGGTTTGGTCCGTATTATTGCGTTAGTTAAATATTGCTTCTCCCCTTTTTTCCACTTTAATTGAATGTTGCTGTGCATTTATTTTCCCCTGAGATTTCCTCTCAGAGGGCACACGGGATGGTATGCTTAGCGTGTGATTTAGAATGTGTTTTTTGTTAGTACTGTAGTATTTTAAGCTATACCATTTCTTGTATTATGGCGTGCTTTAAGCACTTCCCCGTTATTCACAAGCACCCCCGGTTCCCCAAACTTATAAGGGCGTAGAAATCCTTACGGAACACAATTATCAAACATGGTCCACCAAGATGTTGGGATTTAAAATCAAACATGAGTGGGAAACCGTTTTGGATAATTCCCCTCCTGCGGCTGGTGCACAAGCGGCGGTTATTGCAGATTACAATACAAAGAATAGGGCACGTGTTTGTTTTTTCTACCAAACGATTTCCCCGGAAATATTATTCCAATTCCAGGGAGTCACGAATGCGAGGCAGACCTGGGATACCCTACAAAATAGATATGGGCGTAGGCACCGTAATTATGGGGAATTCCTCTATAGGCAATTGAATAGGGCTAAAATACTCCCCCACTGAAAGTATCCCAGCCTATATAACTCAGGTGATAGGCCTTAGCCAATCCTGTATAGCTGCAGGAAAACAGGTAGAAAAAAGGGAAGTGTGCATCGTTATTTTGGCTGGGATGCCTTGTATTTTGGAAGACTAGAAACAGCGTGTAGTGTGCCTGTGTAGTACTGAGCCTGAGCTTCATGCTTTGACAGAATGTGTGCGTGAGTTGCTCTGGGTTGATGGTTTTGTTCAGAACTACATGTCGGGGGAGTTATTAGGCCCATGGAAGTGTTCACTGATAGCCAATCGGCTATAAGTTTAGTCAGTAAGATTGATCTTAATGCCCAATCTAAGCATTATGTCCGGAAGTTGTGGGTTCTTGCGGGATTGTGTCGAGGGCGGATTGGTTAAGCTCTGTTACAGACCCACAGCTGAGTTGGCACCAGATACCCTGATTAAGCCTGTGTCACTCGCTCAGTTGATCCGCTTTGATCATGCCTGTTCGTTTTTGGGCCGCATTTGAATGTGAATTTGTATTTCATTGGTGTTTATACATGTAAACTAAAGTGTATTAAGTGGTTAAACTCCTGTAACCTGACTCTTACGACTGGGTCACTAACATGAACAAAGGAAGGTTGTAACTTTATTCACACCTTTATTTTATTAGTCTGTTTTATTATTATTGGTGCCATTGTGTAAGCATTGAGGTGTGGAACGAAACCATCGCTCTGCCTACCATCCTGTGTCGTGTATTTTGCCTCTTAAGTATCGAAACTCTCGGAGAGAGTTTTTTACTTGAATATGTACGCAGATTGGTATCAGGATGAATCCGTTCCACCTCTGGAATTCTGAAGTCCAAGCGTCCACGTTGTTGACCGACTTTCTTTACGGGAATTGTGCTGGTTTCGGGGAGTGGGTCAACTTAATTGGCCGTGGTTTCGGCCTATGTTCCATCCCTGAGCACTTTAGTTTGGCAGAGTTTCCTATTTGCTCAGTTTTTCTCGTTGTTGTGGGTTTCGCTGGACATCACCTCCGGTTAGTGACTCCGTTTTCATTTCAACACCTTACATCATTTAGTTGTGCTGAATTGCCTCAATCACCCTGGCTGTGAGCTCCTCCTGCCCTCCTCCTTCCTAGCTTCAACAATTTAGTGGCTCATTCCCTCCACTCTAGGGTAGACAGTCCTGCTATTGGGTGTTGGGATATGACGTCCCTCACCGATGATGGTTGTTCTTCCTCGTCGTCTGAGGGCAGGCTGGGGAACTTGCTGTCGAAGAGGTGCTTGTCTTGCGGCCAGCATGGTGGTTCGTTTCTCATGCCAATACACCAGGTTGCGTCGAGAGGGACCATCATCTCTTCATTTAGTTTTAGCTCATGCTCTGACTTGCGGATGTGCTGCAGAGTAAACGTTCCCTTTTGATTCTCCTCCAGAATGCTGAACGGGCCTTCGAAGTCCGGTTGCAGTTCTCTTACTTTGCCTTGGGCGGAATCTTGGAAGGTGGCACTCTTGACTTTGACATGAAGGTTGAAGGGAAAGCGCGGTCTTCTCAGGATCCCTTTTGTTTGGATGACGTCGATTCTGAACCGAGCAGGTGGGCGAATGGTTCTTTTCGGCCTGGCTTCGCTGCCGCTGCTCCTTCCGGTTCCTCGTCGTCATTGCCTTCCAAATCGGCGGCTTCATCTTCTCTTATGTCGTCTTGGTCGTGGTCTAGTCCTTCTTTGCTATCGCTTGGCGTGACAGCTCTGGTGGCGTCATCGTCGGCTTCGTCGTCTTCTGCTGCGCTATCTTCAGCCTCGGAATCTTTGTCGTTTTCTGAAGCCTCCTGCTGGTTACCTTCTGGTGGGTGGTAAATGGTGCCTGGTTTGTCCATGTTTCCCCAGCGGTCCATAGTTTCTGGGTCAAAGAATGGCTGCATCTCAGAGATATTCTACGTCTTTACATCCTAGTGGTCTAGCGTTGACCTGAGTACGCTGAGTACGTACTTGACGTCCGATGCCTTCCTTATGACTTTGTAGGGTCCTTTGCAGATTGGAGCGAGTTTCTTGGAAAAGTTCTTGGTCGCATCCGATTTAACATGATCTTTAACTTTGACAAGTAGATTTTGTTTATATTCGACAGGTTGGTGTCTCTTGTCGTAATAAGTCTTTGTGGACCTTGCTGCCTCTGATAGGTGAGCTCTTGCCAGGTCGTACGCTTTGTCCATTTCGGTTTTGTGGACTTCTGCGTACTCCTTGATGGTCATTCCTGTCTGCATAGGTGGTAGCAGGAGTGCCTGTAGTCTTGTTCGTGGGTCTGTAGTCTTCATTAGATAACAAGGCGTTTTACCTGTCGAGACGTGCGGAATGGTCCTGTTGCCCATTGAAGGCACGGTAGCAATGGACCCCCATCCGCCTTGCCGTTCTGTTGCGAATTCTCTGATGCATGTTTTGGAGTTCGGTTAACCCTCTCAGTTGCGTTACTTTGCGGATGGTACAGCGTCGTTTTGGAATGCCTGATGCTGTTCTCCTGAAGCATTGATGTGAACTCTTTACCAGTGAAAGCTGGTCCATTGTCCGAGATTAAGTATTCTGGACCTCCGGCGTCGCAAAGAACATGTTGGGTGAACTTTGTTGCTGCTGCTCTTGTCATGGCATCCTGTGTTGGTATCAACCATATCCATTTAGTGAAGTAATCACTACGGAAAAAACGTATTTGTTGTTAAATATTGTCGTGGGCAGTGGTCCCACGAAATCGATACCTATAATGTGGTTTGGGTGGTCAGGATTCACTGGTTGCATCAGGCCTGGTGCTTAGGTTTGAGCACACTTCAACGTTTGACATATGGTGCAGGAGCAAACATAGTTCTTGACGTCCTTGAAGATGCGTGGCCAGTAGCCTACTTGCCTCAGTCTTGCCAGTGTCTTTGTCACGCCTAGGTGCTGCTTGGTTTCTGGTACATAGATGCGCCACCTTGATCATTGGCTGTTCCATTCTGGTGCTGCTGGGTCCATGTAGAAGAGAATCCCTTCATCGAAGGTGAAATCCTCGGGCGTCTGTCTTCCTTGCTTCTGACAGGTCTGAATGCACTTTGTTTTGCTTTGCTTTGCTCTGCTTTGGTCTGAAGTCATCTTGCTCTTGCGCTTGCCTCACCTGGAGCTTGTCGGTGATTGGCGCTCATTCTTGGTTTCGGACGAGTAGCAATAGTGGAGGGATGCGTGATAGTGAGTCTGCCACTACGTTTAGTTTGCCGGCTCTGAACCACATTGAAATCGTAGGCTTGGATCTTGACAGCCCACCGATCTGTTCTGCCTGTGTTTTTCTTGTTGGACAAGACCCATTTGAGTGCGTCGTCGGTTACGAGGGTGAAATGGTTACCATCAATATAATGTCGCTATAGCTTGACTGCTTCTATGGCAGCTAGCACCTCCTTTTCAAAGATTGTGTATAGAGTTTCCCAATTCTTCAATGTTCTGCTGAAGAACTGGATGGTTTTTGCTTGCTTGTCAATTACTTGAGAGATCATGCCACCTATTCCATCGTCACTAGCATCCGTTTCAATTTGAAAGGGGTGGTCGAAGTCTGGCAGTTGTAGGAACTCTGAAGAGAGGAGCTTTGCCTTGATCTCTTCGAATGGTCTTCAGTGTACTTCGGTCCACTTGTACGGGATGTCCTTCTTGAGAAGGCTGTAGACGACTTTTGTGGTCTCAGTATACTCCCTGATGAATTTCTGGAAGTAGTTGGTCAGTCCGAGAAATTGTTGAAGCCTCCGCCTTGTGTTGGGAATGGGATAGTCCCTCAGTGATGATACAGTTCATTCTATCACCTTGATGCCGTCTGCAGACACGTCGTGGCACAGAATCTTCATTACGGGTAAGCAGAAGTGGCACTTTATTTCTTCGAAGAGTGAATCCGTGCTTCATGAGTCTCTGGAACACTCATTTTATGGCTTGGACATGTTCCTCCAACGTTTCCGAGTGATGACTATGTCGTCGACAAGTACGACACAGTCCGTTCCGATGAGACCGTTGAGGACGATGCTCATTGTTCTTTGAAATTTGGCCGTCACTGTCTTTAAGCCGAATGGCATGACCTTCCACCTGAACGTGCCACGTCCTGGTGAAACAAATGTGCAGTCATGTGAGTCTCGGGGTGGAGTGGGATCTGGTGAAATCCCGACTCCATTGGTGCTCACTCTTGCCTACGCACGCTTCTCTGCCTCTGCCCTTTGTCTCCTGACCCAGTGCTTGCCTGTCTACTCCTGTTGCATGCAAGGTGCTCCAGGACTAAGCACACCCGGAAACCAAGTTCGACTAATCGCACACGCATCACTCTCACGTATCTCCCCTCCCTAAAACACACTTCCTCCCCCCTCTGGCTTTCTCTACAGCCAAACCGCAATCTTAGAGGTCGCTAAGGAAAAACCCCACACAAACCTGCTGGATAAGTGACTCATATAAAACCGCCTCAATTGGCGATTCATTGCGGGCCCTTTTATCAACCTACTCCAATCGGCCCGAAACACTTTTAGCGCCTGCCAAAACCATAATAACCCCGGCCTGCTCCACATTTCTAGGGTGTGTTTGCAATCCCCCCAATAACGGATGCCCTAAAGCGACAACGCAATGTAAACAACTTGGAAGTACTTTCATATTCCCTTCCACAGTTGCAACTGGTTTCGGGAAAGTTTTAGAGGCCGCAGATCCTACTTTGGGTGCTTCACATGAAGATGGTCCTCATCAACCACGCCGTTCTGCACCCCATTTCCCTGCTCTACATCGCCTGGCGCATTTCCGTTATGCCCGCCCATGCGGCACTCCCACATTCCTCTCTGCCAATTGACTTCCCCTCATCACACGCTAGACAAAGGCACGGGCAGCCGGCTTTCGCCGTACACATTTTAAAAATCAAGAAAGCATACACTGGCAGACCTGTTACGCTTGTTATTTGTCGTTACGAGCACTTACATCAAAACACGCTTGATAAGGGCAACGCGGGCCCTAGAACTGAACAAAACATAACCCAATGGGGCTGGCATCGATACTCAAAAAAAGAAAATAGTGATACGATAAACTAATAGCATGTGGTCCAATATATATGCTAATAATAGGTAGATAGTAAACGGCGCACAACGCTGGAGCATACAGCTAAGCGGATATGTCAAAATAGTACTACAAAGAGCCAAAAAAAAAAAAAATCGGCGGAAAACTAAATCGATTTATCGCACTAATCATGTCGTCACTGCATGCCTCCTGCCGCTGTCTCATTGGTTGGCTTTGTGCCAAAACCTACAAATGGACGTGGCCCTAACAAACAAACAGAAGGGGAAAAAACATGCAGTCAAAAGGTGGGCAACTTTTTGTCAACACTGTCACCGTTGTTGTTGGCATGGCAGCTAACACGCAGTGTCCGGAGAAAACCATGTCCGTTTCATCGTAACCTGATTGCATCGTTCGTTGGTTTGATCCCAATGTTTGTCCGATATGTACCCACTCCGGCACCACAAACATTTAAAGTGAGTTCAGAAGATTCGTGGACGTGAATGGTACCTATTCGTTCAAGGTGACACTGTAGAACTGTAGTTTTGGTGACCTCAGTTGTTTTGGAAGCTGGTGCGGGTTGTCCTCTCCTCCCTACTGGTGGCGCCAGTTGTAGTGGAGTGGTTATCAAGGCATGCACTACTGAATCCCGAATCCGGGAGCTGGTCGGTGTGTCCTTTGCCGATCACGAGATTCTCTCTTCGGCGGCTTACCCCTCTGCCATCCACATGTCGTTCATCTCATCTGGCCTGTACTGCTGTTGAGTGGAACGGCCAGTAGGCCCACCATCCGGCCACCGACGACTGTTTGTAGAAGATGAAAGAGTCCACTGTCCAGACTGGCATGTGTCATCTTCCGCCAATTTGATCGTCGTCAGTACTGCCCAGCACCAAAAGACCATGCCAAAGCAGCACTCGCCACAACATTTTCCACGCTGAGCACGCTACCACACCGCCCGATGCACTTGCCATGTCCCACAGCTTGCCGTCTACGTCGTATGCTGTACTGGCCTCCTACAGATTTGCTATCACACTCGCCAGCTTGCTTGCAAGATTTTGAACGGCACTTTGTCTTACTTGTTCGTTGGCACGGAGCTGAAGACCGAGTTGGATTGCTAGTTCGTGCAACTGGTTACTGGTAGTCACCTCGCCCGGCAATGAGAACACAGTGGCAGCGGTCACACCCATTGCCGAGTTGTCAATATCACCTCCGTTTTATTGTTCACCTAGACCAGCTTCAGAGTGTTCATTCCCGTCTGGCACCATTTTGTCACGCTGCTTCGTGTTGTTCTCCATAATATTGGTGTGACAGGTCCCGGACTTGTAGTACAGTAAATAGCTTTAATCTCTTGTCTTACAGTAACTAATTGGTGCTCACTCTCGCCTAGTGCGCTTCTCTGCCTCTACCCTTTGTCTCTTGACCCAGCGCTAGCCTGCCTACACCTGTTGCATGCAAGGTGCACCCAAGACTCTAAGCACACACAGAAACCAGATTAGAATAATCGCACACGCATCCCTCTCACAGTCATGGCCACACCCACGGAAGAGATGTCATGAGGGTAGCAAAAAAAGCACATTCTCACCCTCCTCCAGACGAAAACGAAAAAAGGTAGCCAAAAGCACTTTACCACCCTCCTCCAGATTGACGAAAACGAAAAAAGGTACTTTCCCATCCTCTTCCAGATTGACGTCCACCGGAAGCTCCCCCCACCGGAAGTGACGTGCATGCGTGCGTGCGTGTGTGCGTGTGCGTGTAAAATTGCATATTCACACTACTCTTACTGAGAAAATACCTAAACTGCCCTCTCCTAATGAAGCCATAGGCCAAGATCACAACAAGTTACATCACAGAATGTGATATTGCTGGTCCAAAGTATTGGGCCAAGGCTGAAGAGCGTGAAAAGAGAAAATAAAGAAAATGATGATGAGAGTAGTTAAGGGCGGGTGAAGGTGTTGTCGCAAAGGCGAGCTGTGTAAGAGATGGCGTAGGGGTACTGCGAGTAACGGCCTTAAAAGTGAAAGCTTCAGCAACTTATTTTTGACTGTGCCACTATTATGTAAAGTACACATCACAAAAATATGTACAAAATATTTCTGTACAATGTACTCTGCATATGGTTATTACAGTACATCAAAATCAAATAGCTTGTAGATTTGGGGAAACTGACTACAGAAAACGAGACAGTGAGCTTTCAGTACACATGGGACAAACTAAACAATTTATTTTTTCACACTTTCTCACTCACTTACTTTGTTTGGTAGATATTCATAGTAATCCGGCTTCATAAAGACCTGCGGTATTTCCATGGTTGTGTCGTTATTTACTACGTGAATGCTGCATGAAGGCAGATCCGAGGTAAACGTTGTCACTATTGGGATGGCATCAGCAACATGGAAAACGTCCCTTTACAAATTCAGTAATAAATAAATACATGTAACAAACGTTTTAATGAAACGAAATCACAACTAAATATTGATATGCCGACCAAACTCGACTGTTATAGAGCACACAAAAGGTACAATACTTGGGCGTGGGAAAAGTGAGAGAGTTCACATTGTCAGCCATCGAAAGGTTTAACTCTTTGTTGATAACTGAAATGAAACTATCCTGGTTTTCGCTTTAATGTTTCAATTTTAAATCATGGGTGCTTAGTGTCCAATTTTGAGGCATATGACCTCAAAATTAAGCAGCCTACATGACTGAATAACTTGTTCAGTTATTCAACGCAGTCTTCGGGAGCAAAGTTGAATTGTTTCCAAATTGTTTTCCTCGTTTTTTTTTACCACGATTACTACAACTTCCTGCGACAATGAAGAATCAACTATGACTCAACTAAGAGCGGACACACGCTAAATCTAGACACACAATAGTGTGTGACCATCAAGTAATAGACGTGGCCAAAATGGATGGAGCAGGAGAATGGACATACACATGATCAAGAATTTATAGGGTTGAGGATCCAACCCTATAAATTCTTGACACGATTAACTAGGCCGTACCCATGATAATAAAATCGACAAATCAACAAATTAACTGAATAAAAAACGGTTTCGCTGTTTAGAAAAAGCATTCGAGCTCAAGGAACTCTCAGCTGTGAAAGCACACGAATAAAAACGGATTAGAATCATTATAACAACACGAATTATTATTTGAATTCCAATTCAAGGAAACAAATCAGAACAAAACAAATCCCAAATAATAAAACGCTTGCATAAAACGCAAATTAAACATACCCACACTCACTGACATGGCCCATCTAAACACACACTGTATTCACTTTATGATACTACTCAGGAATACAAACATTCGTTGTTCATTGAAATTTGACAAATCAAACGCCTGTAACACTACCCAAGACAAAAGAAAAACACATAGCCCAATTCTAACACAAATCGCATTCAATTTCTGAAATTACCAAGGAATAAAAACAATCTTTGTTCCCTGGAATTGGAGTTCAAATTATAGTTCGTTCGTTCGAGTGAACTCCAATCCATTTTTATTTGTGTGCTTTCAAAACTCAAGCTCTAATGATTTTTTTTGTAAACAACAAAGCCATTTTCAGTTCAGTTAACAATATAATAAATACTTTTCTAAACAATAGCAAGGGTACAGTAAACAAAAAACGCAGAATACAACGAATTAAATAGTGTTAACTACGTAGTACATGGACCTTTACTTTTTTATCTGTACAAAAGGTATAATTATTATTAAGTGAAACAAGCGAAGAACCCACTATTATTACTTATTTACGTATTTTCACTATTTTTCACATAATTGTCATCACGACACTATTTTTAACTTGTCAGTGTTTTTATCTTGTTCCTCAATGGAAAACTGAAAAAGCTACAAAACTCTTTTATGTTTGACGAGAGAAAAGATTTACACCAGTGACTTACATAGTTGTGCGATGATGGACTGGCTGTACAAGCTTTTGAATGGTATCGTAATTAAGAAAATCATAAAAAATACTTATGGCGACATATGTAACAGATGTGTCATAGATCTTCATTAACATGTTAAATGCAACAATGAGGTTGGGTGCTACTCCTAGGAAGTAGGGTGCTACTGAAGGACAGCCTTCATTTTTCATCGAAATGATTGGCATATGCTTGCCCTACAATGCCCAAGTCTAAGAAAGTCTGCCTGTGTAGAACACAGCTTCAAACGACAGAACAAGTTTCTAGAACAAACAAATGGGAAACAGAAAAGAATAAAACAATGGGGAACAAATTTAAGCCAAAAAAAAAGGTTGATTTCTTTCTGATTGGCCCAGCTACAATGCGAAGGGATCATAAAAACATGGTGATTTACCATTCCCCAGACAGAATTGGTAAATCTGGCTTTATCTTTAGAATACCTACGCAGTTAAATTGTTGCACTGTTGTCTGCATTAAGACAAAAATTCCTAACAGAGTTTAAAAAAAACTTTTCTTCTGTCACACCTATGTACCCAATGATAGCCGGATACAAACGTCTCAAGTGCAATGCTCGTGTAGATTGGCAGCCATCTTTGTCTTGGTGAACGATCAGATGAGGGGAGAGATGGTAGGCAATTGGATGGATATTTTTGGGATAAAAACAGATTTACCAATTCTGGCTGGGGAAAGGCAAATAACGTGTTTTTATTCATGAATACATACGCAACTAAATTTTTGCAATGTATAGACTTGGACAAACTGGAAGGTGGACAGTTGCCCTCGTTGCCTCCTGGGTTAATTGGCAGATTCCCAGAGGTTACCTTGAATTTTGTGGTGCAAGGTTGAGTGGTCCGAGGGAAGACAAAGCAGCCACTTGGGTGGTCATGTCTCGCAGGTAGTGTGAAGTGAAGGTGGTCTCACACTTCCAGGAGAAGAATTTCTTCTAAAGAGACTTGGTTGTAAGCAGCCTATATGGACAGAGCACGAATCTCGTAGGTGGAAGTGAATTCGTAAGTATTTTCATAGGCAAATCCACTAAAAGACTGGATCCAAAAAGCTACAGTGCTGCCAGTGGATCTTACGTATAAAAATATAAGTTATCGACTTTTCCAGTCTAAAAATAGCAACCAAATATCGACTAAACAAGATCTAGTCCCAATCTACCGACTAAAAAAAACCAGACAGCTGACAGTAAAAAGACTCGATAATTGAAAGAGGAAGGGAGGATATGAAGGGAAGAGCACGTTGTAGCAGTGGATGCTACAACAGAGAGGTGCTTGTAGAGCATACACCGACATTTGGTAGAACTGTTGCGAATTTTAAGTTACTTTTGGGTGGCTGGTTCGACTTTCGCGGACAAACATAGCATTTCCTACTGGCCCAGAGAGAGAATAAGAGTCTACAGCCTGGGCTACTGGGGTTTAGTAGTTCGTCATGGGACTTCCATGTGGAGAGTCTGTCTCCTCAATTAAACCCAAGTCTAACATGCATTTAATTTCGTTAACTATTTAATCACGCTTAAACCTCGCATGACGATAGTATTTGCACGATTCCACTTGAAATACTTGAATCAAGGCCTACCTCTGTGTAGCCATCAAGTCACCCATTTTCTTGAAAAGTGACATAGCCTCCTTACTGGAAATATGACCGTCACCTGACTGACCAGTCCAAGTAAAATCCTTGTGAGTTAATTCACGTTCCTCAAAAGAAGCAAGATTCATAGGGCTTAAGGAAGTTGGTGGGGGTTGGTGGTTGGTTTTGAGAACCATTCGATTTCTTAACCAAATTATTGGTATCGGAAATGTGTTTCAAAACATTGCAAGGGCCATCCCCAGAAGATCAAATTTATTGGTTATGGAAGGCTTATGAATTAGGATTTTATCCCCCTCCTTAACTTTCATTCGTTCATGCGTCATAGTACTATTTGTTTTTCAGTTGACCTTTACGTATTTTTTCCTGGGACAATTCACGGGAATACTTAAAGCATTGAAGCAGATCAAGGATGTACTCCAGTACAGTTGGATGAACGTTGGGCTCAATCCACTGATTCTTGACCAGGTCAAGTGGGCCCTTTAGATTACGACCATATACAAGCACCGCAGGGGTTAAGCCTGTGCTCTCGTGCGGAGCAGGACGCAGGGCAAACATTGCGCCTGGTAACCATGTTGTTTGTGATAAACAGCTCTTAGCACCGCTTTGAGCGTTCTGTGTAGATGTTCTACACCGTTAGATTGGGGGTGATTAAAACTAGAGTACACATACATACATACATTTTATTCTAAACTTTTCGAGGAACAACGTTTTAAGTTCTGAAAGGAAACATGAACCTAAATCTGACTGCAGTTCAGCAGGGAAGCCTAGTCGAGAAAAGATTTCAAGAAGAGCATCTACTGCATTGGCTGTTACCCTCTTTTAAAGGAACAGCTTCGGAAAATTTTGTTGCTGGATCAAGTAATGACAAAATGTATTTATATTCTGCTTTACTAGTAGGTTTAATGGGGCCTAATATATCCACGATGTATGGATTAAATGACTCACCATCCATGGGGGCTAACACCATGGGTGCAACAAATTTCT
Source organism: Lithobius niger (assembly GCA_023313725.1). Taxonomy (NCBI): domain Eukaryota; kingdom Metazoa; phylum Arthropoda; class Chilopoda; order Lithobiomorpha; family Lithobiidae; genus Lithobius; species Lithobius niger. Next base: position 226,344 of record JAHWFP010112652.1, read on the forward strand.
GGCCTGTTTTGCTAGTCTTTTACACGTAACACACATTTGGACATACATATCAATCGATGAAACAGTGTGGCCAGTAGAAATTAGTTAAAACTATGATCCTTCATTTTCGATTGGCCCAAATAGCTAGCTCATGCATTGGCATACGCAGTGTTCAAAATAAAATCGTGGCACTCTTTAGGTAAGACAAGTTGCCTTTTGATTACGACTTACCTAACACACAAAAGGGGTTTCTGAAAAGCAGACCTTCCTCAACATAAAAACGTGTGTTTTCATCTTGCTGATCTAGTGTAAGTTCAGCTGTTTTCTACCAACTTTTTAAGGTAGGACACTCACTTTACAACTTAGCAAATTGGGTTTTGTTGATGTTGAGCAGCTTGGAAAACTGCTCAGTTTGGGGGCCTAAAAAAGCATTATCTAAAATATCTACCTTAGGAATTACAAAACTGTCCTTCACTTCTGGTGGAGTGTTCTCACGCAAGTCAGCTTCACTATCCGACTCTTCACTACTGGAATCACTGAATTCGATCTCACGATAATTGGGTGTAGAAATCGGGAGTTGCTGTTCAAGTCGAATTTGAGAACGAGTAACAGCATTCGTTAAAGGGGCTAGCGGCTGCAAACCTCATTCTTCCAGAATAATCTGGGAAGGGACTCCTAACAACATTTTAAAGTGTGGTCCCACATATGGTCTGTGACCAGAGCCTCTGTAATTAAAGGCCCGAATGACATCTGCACTTCAATTTTAGCAATTGCTGTGGTTTGATCTGTCAGGGCGTTGTGATAGTGTGTGTATTCGCCTGTGAATTGTTAAGGCGTTACAAGCTCTCTAGCTATGACATCGTCAGTAGAGGAAGTATCTCTTAACACTAGACACTTGTTTCCATTTACAGTCCACTCATGGATGTGTTTTGACAATATTAATTCGGGATGGCTACGACCTACAAAACACTCGACTGAGGATAAGCACTAGCTGTCTCTTGTGCAATACGGGCACGACAATCCTTAATTCGGTGACCTGGCTTTTTGCAGAAAAAAACACGTTTCATCGTTGGTACTAGACCTACGTGGCTTGTCGAATTCTTAATTAGAATTACTATTGGCAGAGTCCCCATTAGTGGTATCTGCTTTGGCCCCACTAGTGCCCACTGATGGTATAAGCTCCAGTGTTGTGGTTTTTATTACCATTTTTGTTGTTGCCATTAGCTTAGAGAAGCCTGGCTGTTTGGCTGCGTGCCAGTTTGTACCTTGCCTTTTTTTTGTGAAACTTCAACAGAAATCTGCTTGTTGCGAGTTGTCCAGTCGTCACACAATTTGGCTGCTTTTGCAAGGGTACCCGTTTTCTGGTGATCTGACAGCCATTTCCTAAGGTCCACTGGACATGACTTCATGAATTGATCAAGTAAGATTAGATTAATAAGACTGTCTTAAGTACCCTTAATTTCTGTGAGCGACATTCATTGGGAGAAGAGGGTCTGTAATTCAAATGTATAATCGTGAAATTGTATTTCAGGATCCTTTTCTAAAGCTCTAAACTGCACTGTACAGACTCTTAAGTTTGAACAAATCGAGCTAACAGTTAGGCTTTAACGACATCGTAATTGTGCATCTCTGCTGCACTTAATTGGGCACAAACCTTTACTAAAACTTCACCCATAAGTGCCTGAAGGCCACCACTCACTCGTCACTGGAAATTCTCTGTGTCTCCATGGTACGTTCAAATATTTTCAAAATGAATTAATTTCTGGTTTTGGACTCCATTTTGTTAACTAACTTCACAGCATCTGCCATTTTCCCTGGTCTGTTTCCCTGGTTCGTTAGGGTCTACATGCACTGTAGTTAACTTAGCAAGTTCAATTTGTTTGTCCGTAAGACTTCTTTTTCCAACATCTGAAGTTCTTGTGCTCTAGCTTTATCGCTTCTGAGGTTGTGAGCTCGAGTTTTTTTGGCTTTTAACCGGGCCTTTTCAGCCTCTGATGCATCATGAGCTCTCTGAGCATCTGCACGTTGCATTTCTAAACCTTTAAGCATAAGCTCTTCAGCTTTTCAATCCTGGTCTTTTTCTTTAAGAGCAAGTTCTTTCTTGATTAGTGCGACTGAATCGTGCTTGCCGATAGCCGTAGCTTATTCGTCTATTAAATCTGTGAGAGCTATTTTCTCATTACTAACATGTAATGGCAGCTGCTACGACAGGTGTTTACAGCCGAGTTAAATCCTAGGGTTGCAGAGCTGGTTTCTTATCAATCATTTTGTGACATATTTTACTTCTAATTAAGCATAGCTTTTCTACATTTAAAGCAACATCCGGCCTGCTTTATAACAGCCACGCACAGTCATGTGTCCACGCACTGCCATCGCGAGATTCGGTGTATAATACTACGTCGTCACTTCCGCCATCGTTTTCTCGTGATCACGGGAACAACGTCTAGCCTAGCATACAAATTGGGGGTCACATGACAGCAAACTGGAAACAATGAAAAGTCATGGTTATTGAAGGCGTGCAAAGGATCATATATGTGTGGGACATAGTAAATAAAGTTACCAATATTCAACAGAAAATCTCCTAGACGCCATATTTTAAAACGGATTTTTAGCTAGGGATTGACTAACGGTAAGTAAATAAAACGGTTGTACTAGCAGTCCTGAGTTAAGTTAAAATACTAATTTCTTACATTAACTAACTCCAGCTAAGTATCGCTAAAATGAATCAACATGAAGTCAAATGGAGTTTACAACTCTGGGTTTTGTTTAATGACAAGGGATATCAAAACACTTTACAATAACTTTTTACATTATTAAAAGTTCGGCGGTTTGTTTACAATAAAACAACCAACGAGTTTAAACTATTTCAAAAATAGAAATGAGCGTTGTTCAACAAAGAACTATAGTTTGCAATGAATCCCCAAATACAAAATATCACATTCAAAAGAACGTGCAGTTGAAGTAATCAAATTTAAGTTTCACATTCCAAAAACTTCAGAACCTACATAGGATCGTGCCTACTAGCCAGTTAAGAAGACCGTGCTTCAATAACAACTACCTTAATAATTCAGTGATTCTTAGCTTATTTTAACAGCAGATCCTTAACACTTTGGAGCCTGACATAATGTTTTGCGCATGTCCGCCGTTCTATTTTAGCGTCTTACAAAAAAAATCACAACTCAGTTATTTTTTTTACCAATTAACACAATTTCTTTTTGAGATAGTAGATGAAAGTGTACACTTTTTGGAAACTTTGGTGATAATTTTAAAATATAATTATTTCTTTTTGTAAAAAATTAGGGGAAAAAACAAAATATTTGTATTTCGACAAAAGTACGACGAAAGCATACTAGTAAGAAACAAAGCTGCTCAAGCTGCTAAACACTTCAAGTTAGCCATGATAATATTTGTTTACTGTAATCACTTTCTGGCACAGAACTTCAGCCTCTCTGTGGCGTGTTACTGTCAATAAAATTGCCATTTTCAGTTTCATTTTTATCTGACAATGCCATGTTGGCTTTCACTTCAAAAAAGACGCTCCAGCTAGAACCCTAAAAACAGAAATTCTACTGCATGGTTCTGTCATCTAGCGATTGAAAAGTGAACTAATATGACCAACAAAGACTCTGAATAAGCCACAGTGGACGTTCTGCCTTCCACAGTTTTGTATAGCAAATCAAAACTGTGCGACGTACCAGTACGTCCTTAGGCACTCAGTAACAATTAATGAAAACGTACCAATACGTCTTTAGGATCCAAAGTGTTAAACTCTAAAAATTATGGGGAGATCTAGGTCTAAAATGCCGAGTCCCTACGTCCCCATAATGTTATGAAAGTCAAATCAAAAATTAAGTTAAAATTATGACTATTAATTTAAAATATTGGTGTATAGAGCTGGTTTCTTATCATTTTGTGACTTAGTTTACTTCTAATTAAGCATAGCTTTTCTACATTTAAAGCAACATCCGGCCTGCTTTATAACAGCCACGCACAGTCATGTGTCCACGCACTGCTGTCGCATTTCAATAATTCAACTAAGTTTTTCAGCTACTACCTTTCATGCCCGGCATGGCAACGTGCCAGAGTGTCATCTCCACCTCCTGACCATCATAGTGACTGGTTTGGCTTTCGTCTGAGCTATGCTATTGGTTATTTTGTGACCCAGAGTTTTATAGGAGGGTCGGATTCTCAGGCCCCCCTCCGCAGACACACGAGGGAGCTAGGCACCTGTGATTGGCTGAGGACCAATTGAACAATAGAAAGCAGGAGGAGCCAGCTCTTGGAGCAGTTTGAAGGATCCATGACTATGGAAACTATTGAGTTTGAGTAGGGTCAGCTCAATATATTACAGGGTGATGCAAAATTCTAGAGAAGCCTACTGCCATTCCAAATCTACTAAAAGAAGAACCAAGGAAATGTACATAGATATACTATGGGTCGGCGGACACGTAGTGATGCTAGTTTAAATGCCCTTGGAATGGTCCTTCAAGGTCATCATGATGCTAACTTTTGAACTACACATCGTAGAATCTTGGTGTAAATTGGAAAGTTGTAGAGAACGGTAAGCCAATGCCAAAGCATAAAACAGAATGAAAATCGGACCATTAGGGTAGGAGTTATCCTTCAGACAAATTAGTCTTAATAGCTTTACTGCATGTCTTCATGATGTCCAGCAGAGAAGGCATCGTACTAAACGAAAGTATCGCAGCTGTATGGGATACAGAAAGAGGTTTTTTCTTATTTATCCAGAAACGTGTGGTGTGTTTTCCACAAAATTGTAAAGTGGTTTTCTGAAGCATCCAGATGCTCAGTCACACATGGGAGATAATGGCTTGGAAAGGTTTATTGCATGTCGTGAAGGAAGTGAACATGCAACACTCATTTGGACAAATACTCTCATCCACGAAATCATGCTTGACACAACTGGTAATAAAACGAATCAACGTAAATAATTCCCTTTGCTTTAATTAAATAAAACAACATTGCCTAAAGCCATTAATCTGTTCAGCCCATCCCCTCCCCACACATATTCGATCCCCACTTCCCCCATGTAACTGAACGTATGCATGCATCAGGAAACCATTTTCCAATTTTGTGGAAAACGCACCACACATTTCAGGATAGGTCAGAAAACCTCTTTCTGCATCCTGTGATGTTGAGAAACTTTCGTTTCGTACGGCACCTTCTCTACTGGACATCCAGAAGACATGCAGTGGAGCTATTAAGACTAACTTGTGAAGGATAACTCCTACCCTAATAGTTCGATTTTCATCCAGTTTTTTTCTCTTTGGGATTGGCTTACAGTTCTCTACAACTTTCCAATTTACACCACTATTCTACAACGTGTAGTTCAAAAGTTAGCATCGTGATGACTTTGAAGGCCCCTTCCAAGGCCATTTAAACTGGCATCACTACACGTCCCTCGACCCATTGTATATGTATGTACATTTTTGTGGTTCTCATCGTAGTAGATTTGGAATGGCTTCTCCAGACTTACAGTGTAACAGAAGGAATGAAGCCAATTTATTATGCTGTAGGTAGTCACTGTCAGGGTTTTCAGAAATAACTAAAGGATTTTTGGCATTAGAGTGATAAAATAAACACGGGACTGAGAGGTAGTGCTCGTCTAAGAAAAGATTAAATATAAAAACGCGTTTATACAGTAAATATGCCTAACAACGAAGTCAATGCTAAAATAAATTTTAAAGTTTTAACTGTTTTAAGTTATTATTGAAGCAGGTAATACTTTTGTCAGTATAATAAGGCAAACTGTCAATAACATTTGTGAACTAATGTTACTTCAGGAAAGGCAAATTAAAATCGTGAAGTTCAGATTATAAGTTCCAACTGAATTTAAATATTCAATAGATAAAAAGGTTCAAGCTCAAACACTATGACATGAGGGCCTGCGCAATAGCAGTCACCCTTATTCTATCACAGACACTAAGCTAGGAAGGCTTTATGCCAAAAGAAATTCAGTAGTTACAATATTTACAAACGAAAATCTAGAGTTTTGGAGATCGTCTTCGTAACGGAGGCCATTTCCGGTTTTGTGGAAAGAGGATTCGAATTTTGTTGGAGTTGAATTTCGGAGTTCTGTTCGCACAACAATTTCGGGGCTATTAAGGGCTAAATCTGACCCAAACGGATCTTGAAAAAGTGGAGTAGAAACGAAGTTATGATGAAAAGAGTGTTCGGTTTTGAAAAGACCTATGTCGGCCGTAAAAAAAAAAATTCGCAGTGTAAATGTTTGGATCTTCGTTGCGTGTTTCCCCAGTTTGTTGATATATGGAGTGGGCTTCCTCTCCATTCGAGTTTCGGAACGGGGATCTTTTGCAAACAGCCTAGTCCAAAATCTCCAAAGACTCGTGCCGTTTCTCACTGACAGTTAAACCTAGTTTTAAACAGGCAGGCTTTAAATCTTTGTTCGTGATTTTCGATAACCTCGGCTAGTGTAGCCATTTTTTAGGTTTCACTTTAATTTCAAATAAAAGCCTTTAAATGAAAAATATTAATTCACAGCCTAAATTAATTCTAAAAAGCTAGACAGAGCATAAATATAATTATTTCTCTACTAACCAAATCCAGTTATACAGGCAAAAAGACACCCTATTCATGACCTCAAGTACGATGCCGTCAGAGAAAAAGAAAACACATGGGGAAAAATAGGCATTTGCGTGCCAACTAAAGCATATCCTATGCACACTAACCTTCGTAGACTGGTCAATCGCTGAGCTGTCAGTCATTCCATTCTACCACCGTAGATTGGAACTACTGGGTTGAAGTGGAAACGTTGTGGTTTGAAGAAAGGCACACTTTCACTGGAACTCGGGTAGTGATTGTCCGGGATCCACAGGGCTGAAGGAACTCAATATCCAAGTTAAATGGCTTGCTTCTCCTTAGGTGTTTTGAGTGAAACATCGGGATACAGCTTTTGACATCCGCCTCCCATGGTTTAGGAGCAGAAGATCATCTGTGCAGAGGGCATCTCTCGTCCGGCTACATGCTCGCTTTGGTAAATCTGTCGAGTTTTTGCAACTATAGTGATGGAGTTGCTGGCGTCAGGGTTGAAAGTTTTTGTTTCAAAACTGGCTTGGAAGTATGGCAGGGGGAAACGCTGATGAGAACAGCACCTGTTCATCCCACCACTGCCACCAGCTTGTAGCGGCGGATACTACGCCGGACAGGTGCTTGAAGCATGCACCGATATCTAGTAGAACTGTTACGGAGTTGAAGTTACTTTTGTGTGGCTGGTTTGACTTACGCGGAGAAACATAGCATTTTATACTGGCCTGGAGAGGGAATATAGAGTATAAAGCCTTGGTTACTAGGGTTTAAGTAAAATAAATCTAGACTCGCTGCCACCAAGTGGCCGTCAAGTTAATAGCCGATTTTGAGTTTAAAATAAAATAATTGTCCTACCTTTAAAACTAGCTATCAATCGGACTAGAAGACAAACTGGCATTTCACTCTTGGTTTAATGAACAGTTTAAGCAAACAATTTACATTTCAACTAATTTAACACATGCTTTTAAAATAAAGGCCTCAATTTGAATTTACAAAAATTTGGCACAGTAAAACTCACTTGTGAGTTTGCAATAAAATTTCGATTAGAAATACAGTTTGGTGTTCGCTAGAACTCTAGTTTGTAAACGTACCTTACCTTACCCTACCTTACATTTAACAAATTAGTCTATTAGTTACAAGAAAAATGACCTGCAAGTTTCAAGTAATCGTTCATATTGAATCAAGCTAGGGGGTACTAGAGTCCTACCATAGAAGTACTCTGCTCCAAATAATAACTTTCCTACTAATCTTGGTGAATAACGCTTTTAGTAATAATAAATGGAATAAACAAATGCTATAGAGCCTTTCATCTTCTAAGAACTTGTAACCTTCTGGAGTGAGCTGAGACCTAACATAGAGTTACCGTTCAGCATTGGACTAATAATGACAGTGGAGTAGCTTGCTGGACTGACAATGGAACTTCTTGCATCAAAGATGTTCGTTTGAAAAATGTCACACGAGACTCACAAAAACGCACACTTTCACAACGAAGATAGTCCACTAACTGCAAATTTTCAACTACTAACTGTAGTCGTCATCAGGCACCTTAAAGGTAAGTTTGAACTCTGTTTACATTTCGTTTTTCAGTCCAATACACTGTTCGAATTCGAAACTGCCGCTGTCTGCTGTATTCAGTCGATTGGTTCACCCTTGCCCACTGTATCACTCGGGCCGTTCTACACGCAATCTTCCATTCAACTTCGAGCTTTCCTCGCAAGTCTTTCCCAACCAGGTGTGTAACATTTGAAAACGAAGGGCCTTGCACATTCATAAGCGGGATCTGCCTGTTTTCGTGCATCTTAATCGCAATGGATTAAGGCATCTCGTGTGACATTTTTCAATCGTTGTAGTGTTTCACAGTAAAAGGAATAACGGTATTTTTAAAGATATTCGTACGTTGCGCTGCACTATTGGGAGTCTGTGACGATAGCAGAATGCTCCTACGGAGATCTAGCAGCAAAGCTGACCAGTCTTGGCCGCATCAGTAAAGATATTACTATATATAGCCTCTGCAGTTGGCCAAAAGGCTGCACTACTCCTGTAAATGTATTTCATTAAGAGGGTCAGCATTTCGAAAGGCTAAAAGTGTGTAATTACTTAGGATGCGGTAAACCGCATGGGGGAACGGCCATAAAAGCATACTCATTCCAGGGTAAACAAATCCTGCACACTTGCAATATGCCTACTGACTATTTGCGAATCCCCCCTCTTTGACTAGGATTCTTGGCTAAGTTGTAGACTCTGGTCAAAGGCCACCTCCCGAGTATGATTCTTTGGCATACCATGCAAGCTGACTGCATGTTGCAAAGATAAATGCTTATGCCTGAGGGTGCCCCAGATTCCTCATAATAGTCTCTTCATGGGACTGGTACAATATGCACCCGTTGCAATGTGGAGACCCCCAGATGACAAATAAGGCTCGAAATCTTTAATGACGGTTGACGAATAGTAGATGAATTATACACAATAGACCCACAGTTTAACTTAGATCTAACTTGGACAAGTGTGCAATAAAAAAAGTAACAGCATCGTCCTATCAGCATCCCAATCAGGACCAATTAAAGCTTGCAAACAGTTGCATTTGCTGTACAACTGCTCTAAATAAGGAACCCAAGTAATCCTGTTATCAAAAAGTACGCCCAGAAATCGGGCCTCTTCAGTCACCAGTTCCCCCTTGGTGGAGGTAAAGGTCAAGATGCAGTTCACAGTGGTGAGAAAAGTGGATGCAGACAGTCTTGCTTTGAGTACACTGACAACCATGGGTAGAAACCCAATCATACACCTCGTACGATCTACAAGCATGGACCGTGGTATGGAGATATTCTAGCCCTTTTATTACTCAAGCACAGGCAGTAACGTTCAAAACAACCCTGGGGAACACGGGTCTCCTGCAGGTACCCCAAGAGATTTTAGTGCCAACCCACACCGATCACACCTTGCACACCGATCAGACAAAAAGGTCTCCACGAAACAAGGCAAGCTATCAAGCAAGCCATAGCCATACAGACTCCTAAGAACTCCCTATCCAGGTGGTATCATAAGCCATCCCTAGATCAAAGACTACAGCAACTTAGTGCTATAGAAAGCATCTCTGATGTCCGATTCCAGTGACAACAAGTGATCAGGGTAAAGTGGCATCGGCCAAATCCACTCTGTACCACTGAGCTGTCTTGACAGCTGTTATGCTAGTACATTCCAGTTCCCTTGGATGTGAAACGATATTATCTTGCTGTCCATAAAGTAGGCAACTGGAAGATGTGCTGCTTGCAAGTGGAAATTCCTGGAGTGGATGCCTCTTCCTTTGATTAAGTACGAAACAGTAGTGTTGTCGCTGTGCACTTGAATCATCCTGCCTTCCAGGTGGTCTTGGAATTGATGCATGGCATGGCAGATCACGCAAAGCTCAAAGATGTCGATGTGTAGCTTGAATTCCTCTTGATTACACACTATTGGTGTGGGTACTGTGGTTAAGGCATCCACAATGAGAATCTCGGAGGGTTCCTCTTCCCTGGTGGGGACTCCTGAAGCAGTGTTTGCGGGGTTGTACCACCACAGCGCTTTTGCTGTTGGAAAACTCGACAACATTCAAATTCTGTCTTGATACGAGTTAGAACCTGGAGTTCAGTGCCCCTTCCGGTAACCAATGCAGGGAGCAAACTCCATCTGCTATAGGCAAAGAGGTCTGCCACAGCATCCCGGAGGCCAATGACCTTGCACAGACACCTCATTAAAAAATGTTGGAAGCACTTATGCACGTTTCCAAAGTTGATAAAACGATTAGGCAAAGTCCGCTACTAAACAAAAAAACGAAATTGAAAATGCGTACGAAATACAATCTCTCAGGACTTGTACAATGGAATCTGTTGATAGATGGCATTTAACAGTATACATTACCCTACGTTGCTTGTGATCTTACCATGATTGTACTGTTTACATTGGTGCTAGTTCATCCGAGGCCCAGGAACGTGTTAGTTGTAGAAGAATAAATTCGGTATGATTTCATATTGGGCGATTAATGATGGTTTAGTAATGTAGATCCGGTTATTTTCTCGATACTCTTGCTGACAGTTCTAAAGGGCTTAGGCAGAATTAAATTTGATCGTACAACGATCCTGTTAAGTTTCCTTAGATTACATATGTAATTGTTGGATTAAATCACTTTAATCTTAATTATGCATGTTCGAAACAGTTCATGTTACCTTTTTTTTGGATTGAAGAATGTCACACGAGACTCACAAAAACGCACACTTTCACAACGAAGATAGTCCACTAACTGCAAATTTTCAACTACTAACTGTAGTCGTCATCAGGCACCTTAAAGGTAAGTTTGACCTCTGTTTACATTTCGTATTTCAGTCCAATACACTGTTCGAATTCGAAACTGCCGCTGTCTACTATATTCAGTCGATTGGTTCACCCTTGCCCACTGTATCACTCGGGCCCTTCTTTACACGCAATCTTCCATTTAACTTCGAGCTTCCCTCACAAGTCTTTCCCAATCAGGTGTGTAACATTAGAAAACGATGGGCCTTGCACATTCTTAAGTGGGATCTGCCCGTTTTCGTGCATCTTAATCGCAATGGATTCAAGGCATCTTAAATGGTTGTCCCATTTCGAGTTAGATTTAATCAGTGTCACTGATTTACCCCACTCAACATCATGCTACCTTTCCGTACAATGGACTGCAATGTCGTTATCGACAGCTTTATTTCTAACATTTCCCATATGTTGGCTGAGCTTCGTTCGTGAGCGGGGTAAATCGGTGACATTGATTAAATCTAACTCGAAATGGGACAACCATTTAAGATGCCTTGAATCCATTGCGATTAAGATGCACGAAAACAGGCATATCCCGCTTATGAATGTGCAAGGCCCATCGTTTTCTAATGTTACACACCTGATTGGGAAAGACTTGCGCGAGGGAAGCTCGAAGTTGAATGGAAGATTGCGTGTAAAGAACGGCCCGAGTGATACAGTGGGCAAGGGTGAACCAATCGACTGAATATAGCAGACAGCGGCAGTTTCGAATTCGAACAGTGTATTGGACTGAAATACGAAATGTAAACAAGAGTTCAAACTTACCTTTAAGGTGCCTGATGACGACTACAGTTAGTAGTTGAAAATTTGCAGTTAGTGGACTATCTTTGTTGTGAAAGTGTGCGTTTTTGTGAGTCTCGTGTGACATTTTTCAACCGTTGTGTTTCACAGTAAGATGAATAACGGAGTTTTTACTTTTTTTGGGAGTTTCATGGGATGTACATGTCCACTGGATTGAGTGAAAACTCATTTCACAAGGATTTTAGATTTGATCATTCATCCAATATTTTCCCTCAAGTGTGTTGCACCACCCTGGCAACAAATATACCATGCTTCATATCATAATCCAAACCATTGTTAACCCAAAGCCTTCAGCAAAATACATAGCCACATAAAAACCACATAAAAACCATGTACAGCCAACAAGTAAATGTGGACAAATACTTTAATTTCCACAAAAAGTTCTGCTGACCCAGTAATTCGATGACTCATTCCTTGGTGGAAAGAATTCTTTATGGCAAGAGCGGGATGGTGAAATTCTCCAGGCCAAATAGAGTCCAAGGAAAATGAAGAATTTCATGGGCTCTAGGTAAGACTTCTTTAAATAAGACTTCTTTAAGGTCCACCGTGATCTGTAAGTCGGACAAGATCATCTTGGAGTATTTGTTCCGGAGAAATAAGTGTGTCCTGATGCCTCCAAATGAAGAGTGGCAAGAATTGGCTAAGTGATTGAGATAAAAATCCTTGGAGCCATTGTCAGTCTAAACAGAAGAACTTTGAAGTGATACACTTTTCCAGTGCGGTCGAATCTGAACTGGTGAAAGACGTCTGGGTAGAGAGGGGACTTGGAGATATGTGTCCTCCTGGTCGGAGTACAGTGTAAATTCCCTGGGCTTGACCAAATTCCAGATGGTGTCCAGAATCTCCATTTTGAAGTTGCGTATGAAGGTGTTTAGGATCTTCAGATTGAAGAGGAGTCTATTCCCTCTTCTTTGGAACGAGGAAGATGGAGCTGTAGATGCCTGGCTTGGTCCAGTTTTGGCACACTTCAACTGCGCCTTTCTCGATGAGGGCTTTCATTTCCAAGATAAGATCCTGGGTCGGAGCGGAGGCAAAGTCCATGGCGATAAGAAATGGGCATTTGCTTGGAAACCTTTAACGCGGTACCAGATTCTAATGGTGCAAAGTCTGGAACAAAGTTGGCCTGATAGGGGGCAAATTTAGCAGACCAGGTCAGGCTGCTTTTCCTCTCACATCGAAGAAAAAGGTTTCCGAGCCTTTAGTGGGAAGGCCAATGGGTTCGTCTAATGCCAAAGGGTTTCCTTTTCCTCTTAAAGGCCCCCGCGTAGAAGCAAGGACCTAACCATAATTGCAGATTGTGAAAGGCCTTTTTCTCTGGAACTTGCTTGGCTTGGTTGGCGAAACAGGTGTATATTCTGAGTCTATGATTCTTGGTGGTCCATGAAGAAGTTTCAGGTGGACGTAAGCAAAAGTCTGCAGAGCGGTTCTCAAAAACGAACGGCTCGATAATTTCCATAGGTAAATTAAGATTGAAGCCTCTGTCGCCCGTGTCAGAAGTCGTGGAAGCGAAGTCATCCTCTTATTCAGCATCCACAAAAGAAAAACTTTCCAGAATCTTATGGAAGGGTTCTTGTCTTTCTTGGACGGGGTTATAGACTCCCTGGAAGCTTCAATAGGGTCATTGGAAGCTGCTTGTTTAGCCCTTAAAGTTCCATAACAGCTACGATGACTTAGGTGCTTGTAACGCCCCCGGTTTCCCTGGTGTACATGGAGTTTCAGTCTAAGGTTCAGCGGTGATTATAACGACTTTTACGGCATAAGCACAGCTTTGGGCTACGTCCCAGCATGGGGGGTGGAGACTGCTGGTAATCACTGCCACCAACGGTGGATTTAACTGTTTAAAATAGCTAAAATTAACGATGGGCTACATATTTATTTTACACTAAAACAATTAATCAATCTAGCAAACGAACTGAAGCTTAAAACTTCTGGTTTTATTTTGGCAACAGAGAATGAAAGAACACTTTACATCATAGTTTGCTTCGGAAAGCTTTTGAAATAAATTATTTAAAAGCACAAAATTGAATTTACATTTTAGCAATTCACAAGATTTCAAACAAACAACGCTTGTGTTTGAAAAAAGTTTAAATTTTCACATTAGAAAAAGTATTACTAGGTGCTCCTGGAGACACCCACAAGACTCGACAGCCGCAACTGATTAAAGTGTATCTGACAGTATGTTACTTACACGATCAACCGTCCACAGTTATGTTTCTAAGTTTTCGAAGTACAAAAGATCAACCTCCCTTAGTTCCCGCAGAAACTGTTCTAAGAAAATAAAAAGCCCGGCAATTTTATACTTGGGCATCAGTATGTTTCTTTCGACTTCCACAAAGATCAAACCGTCAGTTTAAATTAAAAATCCATTTAAAGTAAACTAGAAAAAGTTGGTTTTTAGGAAGAGTACCACTCTTACGTTATGGGGTGAGAGAACCTAATATGCCGCTTAAGGCGTCACCACCATAATTTTCTCTAAGCTAGAAGGTAGGTTTAAACTTTTAAACTATGATTTCGACTCGGCGGGGGGGGTCTAAATTAAACTTTCAAAAACTACTACAAACATACAAACCACTACCATTTTGCCCGGCATGGCATCCTACAGACATGGCATCTCCACTCCCAACTAGCGTGACCCTTCTAGCTTGAAAGATCTGTGAGCTGGGCTGTGGATGCTTTGGGCTGGGGGGGGGGGGGTTATGCTAGAGACCGGAAGTTCGCGCGGACGGGCAGGAGAGCTGCAGGGGTCAGATTGGCTGAGGGCCAGGAGAACAATGGGAAAGTCGGCAGAGCAAAGGGTTTTGGTGTAGAGTCGTTTGAAGTTGTAGGGAATGGTTAGAGATGGGCCACATTGAGTTTTCAACTCTTGAACTTTGGGAAAGGCCTTTGCATTGGGAAAATGACTATTGATTGAATATTTACAAATGCAATTCGTGATTTGGCTCAAGTTAAAGCTTAGTACTTTGGTTTGGGTAATGCATAAAGCATTACTATTAAATTTAATAAGCTTTGACGGAAAACTGCAGTGTTACACACCACAACTAGGTTGGGGGGTAAGGGGGGGGGACTGAGTTTTTTGCACAGACTGACTTTCGGATTGGTTTTGGGAACAGATCTTTTTAAGACTACTGGTTTTAATTGAAGGACAAGCTAGCAGAAACATTCGGATGGGTCCAGTCGGATTTTTAGTAGAGAGCTAAAACAAACATATATACACAAAATTCGTGTCCGTTAGAACGCTGATGTCGAATTACTTCGGACTAATGGTAGCGTTTCTGGGGGAAAAGGATTATTATAAAAGTATAAATATGGTTAAATAATCTAGCTCAGTTGAATGCTATAACGCATTAAGTTAATTTGGAAGTCCAACGTTAAAGTTGAAAGACAAAATCGATCATTGTGGAAATTTTTCATAAGGATTGCGGCTGACAAACATAATAAAAAATATCACACTTGAAATGGTTGTCTGTATCCACATGTATGTGAGGTTAAGTACCATAAATGGAAGCCCCTCCTAAACTACAATTAAGCTAGTGTTTTGGAGCTTTTTGCCCTAAAATAGAAAGGATAAAATCAAAATACATGAGTACAAGTCTTCAATAATGGCGGTCATGATGAAGGAGCGCTTGCCGTTGGTTTTGGATGATTTTCAAATGTAGTTTGTGGATCTTCTGTATGGAAACCTTGAATTTGGGCTTTCCCAAGAGGTAGATATTATGACTGGCTATTAAATGTCGAAGAGTTTGACCGATTTGGTCCATTTTTGAGAAAACGGCGAAATTTACACAATCGAGGCATTTGGGCGCTCAAAGAAAAAAAAAATTGCTCGTTTGGCAAAATGAGTGTTTTTCGGCGGTCCACGTTTACACCAGTCCTCTGGCAAACTCTGACTGGTCCCTAAACGTTAGAATATAAACGCTAAAAAATGTACTGCCTGTCACTGAATGGTAGGGAACACATTGGTTGAAATAAAATAACTGGTAGAAAATATTGTTTTTTTCCCCGTCCTAACAAAAAGTTTTCCTACGACTTATTCGTTGGTAGCGAATATATTTTCTTCCTTCCTAAAACTGGTTTCCATTTTAGCTAGTTTCATTCTTTTTATGAAGTCTGTCTGAATAAACGGGAAAAACTGCGTAATTTACTAAGGCGATAACACAAACTACAATGGGTCCAGTGGTTGAATTTTTGTGCAGATCAGACAGTACACGAAAACAAGTGGAAACATAAATTCAAATCTTTTTTTCACTTTATCCTATTGGAGAGGATTTAGGATGTTTACCGTTACCGGACGAAGTGTGCCCCCTCCTCCTCCCCAGTTTTGATTGCACTGAAACGTATGTGCAAGCAAAAACAAATTGAAAACCGATTTTAAACTACTTTATGGAGCTGAAGTTACTTGCATTTATTTACTTAAACCTACTTATCCACTTTGGCGAATTTTTTTTTTTTTTTTTTGCAGAATCGAATTTTCGTAGTGTTATATTTTTACAGGGCGGAACTGTCCCACTGTCTGCAACATTGGGACCGAATTGTCTGGGACCCGTTGAACTGCTGTCGAGCGCCGGACTGGAATTGGTATAGTTAGAATTATTTTTAAGATTCAAAGCAACGTTTAATTTTGGGACCGAATTGTAATCCTTATTTCATATTTGTTTATGCTAGTGCATTGAATTTCCTCCCACTATCAGCTGAGCTTGTTGCTGCCAAACGGCGGATGATCGCCAGACCAACAAAATTGTGCAGCAGAGCCAAACAACGAACGTGTGACGATGTTCTCATATACCGAGAGATTTCTCCCTTTTTACTACTAATAAAGCGTATTTCATGTTATAAAATAACTGAAGTTCTAGCCCATTGTTTCTATTTGATTTTCTTTGTTATTGGATTTCTTTATTTGCTGTAATTTCTGCAGTATTCGTTCCCGAATGGCAGTGCTCTTCCAACACATTCACATTGTGAGTCACCAGCACTTTCAGCCCACATTTACTAGTAGCGCCATCTGAAAACTGCCATAGCGTAAGTAAGTTTTCACAAGGTAGTAAGCAGACCATTGCCTAAGGTAATAGGATCGACGGACCATGACTCGGGCGTAGTAACACAAGTCCAAGGGGGTCGCAACTGTACTAGAACAATGCATTCCAAACCTTCGGAAGCAGCATTCCTTTTGGCGCCTGACCGGCACCAGTAACGTTACATGGCGCCAGCCAACTTCTGGTTCTCGTTTGAATGAGATATAGGACGATATATGGTAAACTGCGTTTAGGATTGGCGATAAATTCCTACAATTTATTTATTAATTTATTTTATTTACAAAATCATTGTGACCCCCTATAAAGAGCATGACAGCAACTTCAGATTAAAACAACGATTTTAAAAATAGAAAAAAATGGCTGCGCCTGTTGTACTCCGTTCTCGCCTCTGCTCTCGCCCGTATTATAGAGTTAGAATGAGATTCATGAGATACACATCCCATAATTCATAATTTCTGTCGTAATTGCGACGAAGGCAATGCATGTAGTGAGCAGGTTACCACAAATGTGAAAACACTGTATATCTTAAAAATGATGCAAACATCAATTAATAAAATCGAATAGCTATTGGAAAATTAGTTATTTGCCTGTGCTAAGATACATTTTGCAAAGAGTATCATAGTGTAATTGTAGTTATGCGTGTTTTACCCTACTCGTAGGACTTGTGTTTCTCCAACATTTTGTACTCCATGAGAATCATTATTGCGGCTGCCATCCTATAGGGCAGTGACACGACGTAGCATTATTGTTTATAACTCTATGGTGGAGCCAGAAACTGGGTTAGCTGCAAGGAACACTGGAGGGAGAAAGGAAGATCGTCTTATTGAAGCCAATGCTATTAGACTGGCTTTCTTAAGCCTATAACGCACGATTTTTGTTGTTGGAGAAAACAACGTTTTTTGAAGCCTAAGAAATCCGCTCTCAAAGCACGGTCTTGACTAGAAGTGCCGTTTTTTCCGTTACATTTTAATCTAGTGCACCTTGTAGCTATTACCTCCAAATGGTGTCCCGCAGCCAATATGACGTCACTTGACGCTGCTATATAACCTCAAAACGGAAGTATCACATTAGGTTGCACCTTAAATCGTGAATCTACTTGTCTGGTAAACGCAGTTTACCATATATCGTCCTAGGTTCCTTGCAGCGAGGAACGCAGCTACTATATCTCAGTTGGCTTTGGGGCGTAGTAGACGAAACAGCATGAACGCAAAAATTGTATCGTCGCAAACGGGAAAGAATTTCATATTTTAACATCAGACTTAATTTTTTAGGTAAGTATCTTATAATTTTTCTTCGGCGATTTTAATTTTAATTTTAATTTAATTTTTATTTTTACCACATTAGTCTTTTAGAGTTTTGATCTCATGGTAATTATTAGCAAACGATTAAAAATTAGTACATGCAAACATACAGATGAAACGTCATGGTAAGTGCGCAAACCAACGCGGTAGAAATCCACCACGATTCTCTGAATGTTGCAACACTAATAATATTGCAAAAACGTTACAGTTTCTCTGATGTTTTACTCTTGTGTTTCTGTTGAGATGGTTCCACTATAATTGTGTGTAAAGTTAGTAAGAACATGATAGGTAGGTTGTAAAAGTTTTTTTAGGCACTGCATTAAACTCGTTTGCATTAAAAAAAAAATACTGTCACCGTCATCATATTCGTTTCGCCCTTGTCATCACGAAGTGCCCACCCACCCCTCCCCCTCACCGCCCCAACCAAGGATATCAACCCTACTCCCCGCCAAAAAATTTGGATTATAACTAAAATGGACACTTTTGGAAATGAGTGGGAGTGGGAGCGTAAAATAAATATGAAGTGAGGAAGGGTTTTCTGTGTGTGTGGGGGGGGGGGGATAGGGGAGCCCCACCATAACGACTAACGTTCAAGTATTAAACAAATTAGGCCTGAGGGAAATAAGTTTGGTTGCCGTAACATTGAGATAAAACTGGTAGGTCGGTAAAGCCTTTTATTTCATTATTTTAATTTTTCATAACTAAATATCCTACATGTAAAGAAGAGCTGACTCGTTTGCGTTTAGAAAAACATTGCCCATTAGGGCACGTTTATGCAACGAGACCTTCTCGCTCGCCGAACGCTATTTGCTTGGCAACCGTTATTTATTTACGATTAATTTCCCGTTTCTGTTAAATGAATGCGGTAATAGGCAACAAATTAAATGAATTATAAATAACAACACGGATATAGAACAAAGTGCAACAGTCATTTTAAACATTGGTACAACATTGTTGCCATTTCACGCTATTTCCAAAATTTGCTATTCTCGCTGAAAAAACAGCTTCTAGCAGTCAGGGCCGGATTAAGACATTTTGGGGCCCGAGGTGTCGGTATGTATTGGGGCCCTAATCATACAGGGTAGGCGGGTAGTCCATAAAAAAAAAGGTAAACCTAAAAATATCTAAAAATCCAAAGGATTTTTTTAAAAGTGAAAATGGAAACCACGTTTCTGGATCAAAAACCCCATTCAGTCTGAAAAAGTGGGTCAAATTTTTCGTAAAAAATGGCCAACTGACCAACTGTTGTTCGGTGCGGTGCAGTCGCGAGTATAGAAAGTACATGTAATGCGGTACATGTATGCGATTACACGTAACGTCGCGAGTATACCGAATAGCAGTTATAATTTTTTTTTAATTTCAAAAAAAATTTGCGCAATACATATACTTGTCGTCTCACTCAGCAAATGAGCAGTTTCAGCTATTTTGTTTGTTAAAGAAGGAGTTTACTTCGAGAATTTTCGTTTTCTTTCCGCAAAACGAGGACCATGGTCGACTTACACTGAGAATTCGTTTTCTTTCCGTAAAACGAGGACCATGGTCGACTTACACTGAGAATTTTCGTTTTCTTTCCGCAAAACGAGGACCATGGTCGACTTACACTGAGCATTTTCGTTTTTTTTTCACTAAATGAGGACCATGGTCGGATTACACTGGGAAGACCCCCGGCTCATCGAAACCGAAACCGACAGCGTACCTCCTCCTTCAGTAATTATGCAGATCGAAGCTTTTGTCAATGCGCGCTGACAAACGAACCACAGATCTATACAGTATATCTCACTTAGAGGATTCTGCTTTGTTTTATGCCCTTATTAGGGAAATGACGTCAGCTTCGTTAATCGTCGGGTTTTTACGGAAACACCACAAAGCTACTTCTCGGTTAAGATACACTTAATTTGGCGTATCAACAACATAAAAATTACGTTAGGCCTAATATGAAATGCCAATGTTAAAGCGAACGAAAATGCAGGTTGGTTAATGAAATGAGATGGTGGAATGACGTCAGCTTTGTTAATCGTCGGGTTTTTCCGGAAGCACGAAGCTGCTTGTACTTTTCATTTGGCGTATCAACCAACAACATAAATGAGGTTAAGCCTAATACGAAATGTCAATGCCGTAGCGAACGAAATTACAGGTTGATTGATGAAATGCGATGGTGGATGGTAACGCTACGCCAAATAAGAGTTAAACATCGTCAACAAAACATAAAAGGGAAACATTATAAACAAAACTAAGCACCGTAAATCAAAATTGCTACTTATGTCGAAATCGAGATCGTAAATCGAAACCGAATCCGTAACACGAAATTCCTTCAGAAAATCATTTAGGGAAAAGAAAACAAAAATTCTCAACCGAATTCCACTCGTGCTTGTATTAAATGTACAATTTGGGTGTTTTAGCACTCAACTCCTTTCCAACAAATTTCCCTCGACCTTCGGTCTAGAGAAATTAAAACTGGAAAGGAGTTTCGTGCTAAAACACCCAAATTGTCGATTTAATACAAGCTCTCGTGGTATTATAACTGAAAAGACCCCGGCAAATCGAAAGCGAAACCGAATTACACTGAGAATTCCCCTGCAAATCGAAAGTGACACCCTAAAACGAAATCACTTCGGAGAATCGTTTTGCGGAAAGAAAAACAAAAATTCTCTAACCGAATTCCACTCGTGCTTCTATGAAATTTATTTGAAACACACAAATTATCGATTTCATAGAAGCACACGTGGTATTGTAGCCGATAAGTTAATAAAACCTAATACATAAACAATCGTGATATAACCACGACGTCACCATTTGAAAAAAAAAATTGAAACAATTTTAAGTCGTGGGGGCCCCTAGACTGACTGGGGTCCGAGGCAGTGATCAAACGACAGCAGAATAAATAGCTACTCGCAGCGAGAATTCAAAATCCAACATGGCGTCCATTTCGGGGTTGTCGAATCAAAGACAAATCATCGAATACCGGCATTCAGAAATCTCTCCGTCGTCTTGTACAGCAGTAAAAATTGTTTTCTAGTTGTCATAAATCGACGCTGTCATGTTACACGTTTCCTACGTAGTGTCGCGAGCCACGAGGAGATGATTTGCGTCCGTGTTTTTGCTATGGTTACTACGTATAGATAATTTGAAGGCCACATTCTTCGGTAAAAGCGAGAAGCAGCCAGCAGATTTAATATTAACCAAGTGAAAGCTAGTGAGCGAGAAATTTGTTGCTGCATAAACGAGCCCTTACCCTCCCCCGCCCAACCCCCCCCCCCCCACCCAAACGGAAGAAGTTCTTCCTTCCACGCCATAAATAAATTGGGGTATAACAATTGTAAAATTCAAACTTTTGGAAGTGGGGGTGGAGGGGGTGGGTAAAAAATACACTGTGGGGGTAGAATTTTTTTTCCGGGTGGGGGGGGGGTGGGGTACTAGGCCCTATTAAAAAAAAAACTACCGTAGTGTCATCATGAAGTTCGTGATTTCCCATACCCCCCCTCCAACGAAAAACTTCTGCGTCCCAAAACTTCTCAAAAAATTGGGGTATAACAACTGTAATATTGCAACTTTGGAAATGAGGGAAGGGGTGGGCAAAAAAATGTACTGTGGGAGGGGGTGGGGGGGATTTTTAGGGGAAGGGAAAGAGGGGAGGCATCCCTGGAAACGACTAGGGGTTATTGGTCAAGTATATATAAAAAAAATAATCTAAGGAAAAAACGTTGGTTGCAGCAACATTGAAATAAAAGCCAGGGGTCGATCGGTAGGTAGCTTTTTTTTTAAGGGGGGAGGGCATTGTATGCAATTGCGTTAAAAAGTACTGTGAATGTCATCACGAAGCTTATTTGTCCCATTATCTCCCCCCCCCCCCCCCCCCCCCCCCCGCCCCCCGCGCCCTACAAACCAAAAAAAAAAAGTAGGCGGTGGGGGGGGGGGGGGGGGGCTGTTGAAGCTAATTTTTTTTAGGAGTTCATAATGCTATTTTGTTTGTATTAAAAAACACTGTCCGTGTCATCATCACAGGGTCTATCTTTCAAGTAATACTACTCACCAAAGTAAAACAAATGCCAATTTCTCACTCTCTCTATTAAAAAAAAAAAACACCTATATTTATTGCATAAAACAAATGCTGCCAGTGTAAATATGAAGTTCATCTTGTGCCGTTATCTCTCCTCCCTCCCGTCCAAACCGAAGAGCCCTCCACCAAACAAAGTGGATTATACATGAGGAAGGGTGTGGGTCTAACAAATTTATGGCAGTGGGGTATTTTTTGGGGGGAGAGGGGGCGGCAGGCACTCCTAGAAACGATTATGGCCTATTGTTCAATAAAAAAAATTTGCCTTTAAAAAAGTTTTGTTGCCGTAACATAGAAACAAAAACGGTCGGTAGAAGAATTCTGTTCACAAACAAAAGTGCAATTTTGTGGTCTAAATAAGCAATATATTTTTGAACTAACAAGTCGTGCTTCTTCCTGCCGCCACCCTTACCGGTTCACTAAATAGGTGAAACGAAGGAGCACTCTACAACGCTAAATTTAATAATATACCCCTATGTTTCAATATTAAGCAAGTCAAGAACAAATCTAGCCATTTCTTCGTCCGTCTTCAGTTTATTCTCGAAATTCAACTTCGACCACTTTTCAGTCTCGTTTTTTTAGATTTATGCACGATAAATGGTTTCGTCGATAGCGTTCTATTTTGGCAAGTTTCTTTCCCGACTCCGTGGGATATACTTGTTCTTCCGTATGTTTTTGCAGCCTGTAAAAGCCATATTATGGGACACCTAATCTGGAGCTGACATCAAGTCACGTGACTTTCCACAAGCACTCTTATGCCACGGCTTCTTGCTGTTACGTCAACAGGTGCGCAACGTCGAATCTACGCTACGTGATAGCATATACACTACGTGATAACTGTTTTTTATAGGCTCCTGGTGATAGTATCATACACTACGTAATAGTATGTGATGGTATCATACACTACGTGATGGTATATGAGCTCCATGGTCAAATATAGTGCGCGGCTTAGCGGGAGTTTGCTTAAACGCTGATCACCGCGAGAAGATAGGTAAGATAGGACAAAAATAAGGTATGTGCCACATTTTACACTGAAATTGGGCACGTGGACCTCTTAATAATTTATTAGTTGATTTCGTGAAAAACTACATCCGGTAGTGCATCGAGGGAATTTAATAAAAATGGCCAAGCGAGTACTGTCCCTTTAATTTAAAATAGTATTGTTTCTAGCGTGTTTTTCATTACGGAAATGTTAAGAGCTGCTGGGTAGTGACTGGCTTTGAAAAGAATCCTGGACTGCTTCCCTGCAAACCGCGTCAATATGCCGAGATCTGCCAAGTATGCAGTTTCCGACAGGTTGCGTACCTTGCTGCATTCGAGGTTGTGGAGCTAATGAATTTAGCCATGAGGTCATAGTAAGGCGTGCGCCTTGTAGGCAGTCGGCCAGTCGGACACATGATACCACTAAGCCATGACTTAAATATTCGATCATAAAATAATTGGGGTTTGGGGGCGATATCTCTGTAACAAAGCATTTTTGGATAGGTGTTGTATAGGACTTTTTGACTTGTCTTTATCTGCTTAGTATGCCCTGGTGGTTTGTCGGTTTTATTCTGAAACACCCTGTACAGTATGTGGCACCTTAATGCAGGCGATAATGCAAAAATTTAATTGGGAGGTATTCTGGAATAAAAACGTTGATATTAACACAACAAAATACCGGTAGCATAAAGAGGAGTTCACTGAAGCACGAAAAGGTGTGTAAGCATGGAACTAACAAAGTTATAAGCTATGCCAGCCAAGGTCAAACATCACAGGACCCGAAGTTATTTTACAGTGATGTACAGTACCTTGCTTTGGCAGTGTTTAACGATTTTAATTTGTGGATCCTTTCCTCTTGCTTGTAAAGTTTGAGAGTTTGTTGCATTAAACTTAGCGTTCGTTCTTGACCTGAACTATAACCACCGTAGACTGTCAGCATTCAGCATTAGGCAGAATCTTTCAAAAGGATTATTAGGCTAAACGTGCAGCGCCTCACACAAACCACGCAGTTTTTGGTTTAAAAAAATCTCGGTGGGGTTATTCACAACATACGCTCGGTTGTATGTTTGTCGTCGTAGTTCTGGCCGCCATCTTTTAATACGGATTTTATAGCAAAGGACTTAACAGCGATAAGTGAATAAAGCTCTGTACTTCATGAGAAGCGTAGAGAAATATCATCATGTATATCTCGTTTCGAAGGTATGTCCTTTTGCATGAAGACTCATCTTTCTGTCAGTTTATTACGTCTTAATGGATTTTCGTCTAATTTTATTAACTCGTATTTTGTTTATGGAGTGACTGGATAACCCTTAACATATACCACCATAGTTTAAGACGTATAGCAGAGATTACGAGAAAATCTAAAGAAAAGTATTTTTTTTGTTGTAAAACGGGTTCTATTTAAAAAAAAAATTCTATTCACTTTATTTATTCACTATGCTCACCTGTAAACAGCAAACCACGAGTTTGGTTGAGGTACTTGTGCCATGCCAGAATATTCATGGAAACAAACGTGATTTAGCTCGTCAGTCCAAAATGGGAAATCGAACACGCAAGCCGGATACAACAAAAATAGAGTTCTGCAGACAAATAAAATGTTATCCTTAAAGATGCAGGAAGTAATAGTTGTTGGCCTTTTATTGAAAAAATGAACCTTTACTAGCAATGCAAAAACAATGCTTGACAGGTATCGTCTAAACCATTGTTTAAAATTGTGCCAATAAGTGGAAAATGCACTGATTTCAGTTGATTCCATCTGAAATGAATGCATTTCCCACTAGTACCCATGGTTGACTGTTACACACTATGAATATATCTTGAATTGTCACGAACATTGATTATTTTAAGTACATAATTGATTTACTTATCCTACACTTTTGAAATACGATTGTTGTAAGTAGAGGTTACTTATACACTTTCAACAATGACTTGTTCTTTTCTAAAGGCAACTCACTCAAAAGGCTTAAAGAAAGCTTTAAACGGACACACCTCACCATATACGAACATCGTGCGCGAAATAACCTTTGTAACATTTTTACAGGTTAGAATGAATGTAGCAAAACCGTTTCTCACTAGGGAAAAAAAAGAGGAAACTGAATGCCTTGGCAACACTAACACATGTCTGAAGTAACGTTGCAAAACTGCACGATACAAGAAAGGGAGGAATGTACCTTTAACAAAAAACTTTTAAAAAATACTTAGCAAAAAAAGGCTCACCCACACTCACTCTGACAATGCTACACTTTTTAACAATGACTTGGGTTTTTGATGTGATATCATTACTTTTTTTATGGTAGCAGTTTTTAATTTAGAATTAAAAACAAAAACGAACTGGTTGTTTTATGTTTAAGGTTGGTTTAACTAAACCTACATAAAAAAAAGGGAAGTGACTGAATAAACCTTCTATTCGTAGTGTTGCTGCAGTGTTTACTCCACGTAAAACCTTACTGCTGCTTTCAGCAATTGCAAAATTTAAGCTACACTTGTACCCATAGAAAATGAAAGGGACACGACTAAGCCTTCACTTTGCTGTAGTGTTTAGTCCACATGAAACCATACTACATTTTTTACCAATGACTTTTTGGTTTTTGATGTGATAATCACAGTTTTTACGACGGAATTTTTTAATTAAAATATTTAATTATAAAAATTTAAGTTACTAAGCTTCCCTTTGTTGAAGTGTTTAGTCCACGAGAAACCTGACTGCTACATTCAGCCATTGCAAAATATATCTGATGTACATAGTAACAAAGTAACAAAAGTGTATTGTTTAAAAGCCATAATTTTAAAAGTGTGTGACTAGGTTGGCACTGTACTGATTTGAGTTGGAACCTTTTAAACAATGGTCCATACGAACGCCAGTATGACAAGTATTTTAAAGTAGCAGTATGTAACTATGAAAACCAAAAAGGTATAGGGGGTAAACGCAAACACACAAATAATGTGGAGAATTCTGTGCCAAGAGTAGAGTGTGGAGTGTTTCCGACCCCACTGGACCACAGTTGTCCCATAGTCAAGGGCGTTGCAACGAACTCTAAGCTATGGCTGATCTGATTCTCCTTTCTCTATTGAGGTCCGTTTTATGAATCCTGTCCTCCCAGACACTTTACCGTAAAATGATATAATAACCCAGGATTGAAGTACGGTGTGTAAACTATTTTCTAGGAAATGAAGAAAAGGTACGCATGAAAGACCGGTCTATGTGATTTTATTATTTCTCCACGGTAACATTCATGGGAGTTATTGTCGATTTCCGACTTCACTACTCTCTCTCTCTCTTGAGTTTGGGAACCGAAAGGGAAGGGTAACTGGTATCAACCAAGGACTCGAATCAGGGTTATGATATTTCTCTGGGGTATGGGCTCCTTACATTTATCAAAGGAAAGTTTAGCACCTATTAGTTGCTTTTCTAGTTGTATTGCTATTCCTCATACAAGTTATCCCATCCTTAGATACTTTAGGAGCTGCTCAAGGCGTTGTAGTGACATTCTCGGAGAATTCTGAACCCTAACCACTAAAATGGCGCTGGCGTAGCTATTTTGTTTTTGTCCCAAAGAAATTGGCTGAACAGCAAAAAAGGCAACTTCGCATCAAGAAATCCTTTGGAGAAAAAAGGTAACAATCAAAGGAAAGTAACAAATGAGAGAGTAGTGTCGTAAGGAGGATTATGATACAAAAGTGGTGGGGTTTACTAGGCGTTTGTTGTAGCTAACTTGGCAGAAACAATTAAGTCTTAAGTCTTTAACAATGACTTTGGTGGACGAGAACAATTGGGGATAGGTGGGACAAGGTTGCAAGAATACATGAAGTTCGTGTGTTGTGCCGGTAACAATATAAAAGAATCGAAGAGGCTTTGTTACAGTAGGACTACACCGGCAGATCCTTGGATGTGGCGTGATAAAATTATTCAGGCAATTACAAAACGTATTTTTCTTGCAATTTGCCATAAAAACGTGTAGACATGGAGTACAGCATTACGAGGGAAATATTTTCCTCATGCCCCCTCCAAGTACACGTTACAATTGGGGCAGGGCACATGGGCAAAGAAGTACAAACCGAACGTAAGTCATAAGGGTGAAAAAGTGTTTAGCTACTTAAACTTAACAGGCATTCTGAATAAAAAGTAGGGATTATTTCCCTTATTTCCCAGTGGCAGGTTCTGGTGAAAATATCCGTTATCTTTCTGCTAGGAAAGGTAATTAAACAAATTTCTGCATATTGCCCGAGTTATCCATTGTTCGGCAAAAGTAATAAATTGAAACACGTTTCAATAAAGGTTCTGAGCCGCAAAGTAACACATTTACATATTGGGTTCGTGAGATGATGTAGCGATTATTTTTAGAGGTCATGGCGATTGATTTGTTTAAATACAAAGCCGAATATTACTTATAAATTCACCCCACCCAGTACGGGTGTGAGATGGGTTTGGTTAGCTTGGCCATCATATCAATAACCCATTAAACAGTATCAACTAAATCTTAACACATCTGTAATTAGGTTAGTCGATAGTGTGTAGATTAGTATCTTGGATCTAAAGGATATCGGCCAATCAGGTGACAGCAATGTTCCCTGGTTGACCTGGGTTAAGTAAGAAACGGGAGCACGGTATCAAGGTAGACCAGAATATTGGGGTTCAAGAGCATATTGTCTTCAGGAACATCAGACCACAATTCCAACAGGGGGTAAAAGTGGCACAACCTCGTGGTCGGGTTTAGGCGTGGAATGCTGAGTGTCTCCATCAAAACTGAGGGGGTGAGGAAGTACTAAATGGATCAGAGAGTTTGGAGGAGTATAGGTCCAACTGGCCATCGGTTGTGTCATTCGTCACCACATTGGTATCATCGATACACTCGTGGCTTTCTGTAAACATGGATCTGTACGCCGAATGAGTGGCACTCCTGTCAATATCCCATATGGGGGAGTCCTCGTCCGGATCTGAGTGCAGTGGAGGAATCTCCCCAACCATGGGGGTGTATTTCCACAGTCACAGGATGTTGTGTAAGTCTCTCTTGGGTCAGTATGCTGGAGGAGGATGAGGTGGTCTCGTCGTCCTAGGTGTCTGTGTCAAGAATAGAAGGGGTGGGTGGCGCTGCCTCAATGAGTGATGCAAGATGGGTATTGATGAAATAGTCCCAAGCATTACACGCCTCCACACTAATTTGATATCTGCATGCACTTCTAGTTGGCCTGTGAAAGGAGTATAAGTTTTCGAAGCCCGACGGAGGCGAACCCAATGTTGATTCTCAGCGAACCCATGGCTGCAAATTTGATTGGCTTGGATATAGGATGCACAAACACGCAAGCCAAGCATCCAAAACGTCGTATTTTCTTTGCATCGGGTATCTTACCTTCCCACGCTTGCATGGGGGACGCATCGTAAGGAAGTGCTGAGGTGAAGGTCATGTTATGGTGCCAGGGTCTGCAACGAAAGATTCGATCTCTCTGACACAGAGTTGTGTTGCGGGCCTTTGGATACCATACAGATTTGTAGGGTGCCGTTTTCCTTCAGGAAGGCCTGTAACCTATGAGTCTTGTTTTGGCTTGACGGCAGCGAGTCACGCTTTGATGGCAGCGAATCTCATCCATAAGGACTTGTACGACCATGTTTTCCCTGGAGGTTGTGGGTGAAGAACCTACGGGTGCCCATGGCCACGATCTTGAAGAGTATGGAACCACTGTTAAAGATAGACATGTCGCTAACAAACCACTTATCCACCGACCAAAGAAACAGGGTCCCTATGTAGAATGGGTGTAAGACTTCCTCGTGTCATCTTCATCCTCATGTACACATCACCACCTTTCTCCCTGGCCATTTTCCCATTTCACTTGTCAATGTGAGTTGCCACAAACAATTTCGGTCATTTGAGCCATGCCGCCAGGTTTGGAGTGTTAATACAGGTGAACTCCATATACAACGTAGTACACGTTTGTAATATAACATATATATGACCGTATATGAGCGTTTTTAAAACTACGGTGAAATATTGATTTAAGCCTTTTCCTTTTAATCTTCTGTACAGCTGTACCGGCTGAGAAGACTATTGCAACGACTTTGTCTGTCCGTCCATCGCTTTATTCAACTTCGCAACGGTACCTGATAGAGACGACCACTGTTTACAACGCAAGATTCAATGTGACAAGCTAGTTAAATAACATGGCAAATTATGGGATTATGGGATTCTTCCTTATAGCTAACAGTATTCTTTGACGTAACTAAATTAAATAATAACGTTTGATTATCGAATTGAAATCCTACGATAACACGCAATAAAAACGAATGGGTTTTAGCTTCGTTTAAAATAGTCTCGTCGCATTGTTGCATGAATGAATAGAGTTACCGTCGAACCAAATTCTCCATTAGGCCTATCTGATACTTACGAAATTAAAACTGCGTTAAAAAAATTAGGCCCAAAGAAATGAAAATTAGGCCTAAAATCATGTTACCACGGCAACGTCAAGTTGCTACGAGTCGCTGTTGGCTTCATCAATAGCGTCTCTCTCGTCACTTCCCTACTACCACTGATCTATATAGGCTACGTTGCACGTTACGTTGTAACACTAACTGTGTGCCGAATGCGTACCGTGTTGCAAAAATTAATATGCTTACTATACAATCCAAATCTTTTAAAACTGCCGGTTAAAATTAGGCCTAAAAGCTGACAATTACGCTGTAAATGTAAAATAGGCCTAAAAGCTAACATTTTTAACCAGATTAGTATAATAGAGATAGCTGTTGGTGCATGATAGGTGAGCGCCTCAACATTGGAAGTGGAGGAACTGTACAGAAGACCGGTGCGACTAGGCAGTCGCTGCAGACGCTTGTTTTTTTCAGAGTCTAGTTTCTGACTGTTAGATAGTAACACCAGTTCACCACATCACTGGCAAATTATGGTAAAAACAGCAGAAACCCCTGTCCTACGTCATGGAACTAAAGCATGAAAAAAAGTGGGACCTGCCACAAATTGTGGACTTAATACAGTTGTCATATTGGATGATTTTTCAACATGGCGGCTGTGTGAAGTCCACAGTTTGTGGCAGGTCTCACTTTTTTTTTAGTGTTTTAACATTTTTATTGTGAAAAGTCCCAAATACCGATCCAAAAATTATGTATTTCTTGCCAAATTCATGCTCTTGCGAGTTTTCTGGCCAGTCAAAGGGAACATCTACCAAACTATTGCTGCAACTAACAAATTAATTTTTCAAGACCAAAATTACTGTATTTAGGCCAGGCATTGCCAAAAGAGTATTCATTAAAGTTTAATTTTTTTCAAGTTTGCTTTTTAGAAGGAGGGGCAGCATTTTCAGCGCCCTTTCCCCTTTCAGTGCCCAGGGCGGCCACGCCCCCTTCGCCCCCTTCTTGCACCAGCACTAGATCTAACGTTGGAATTTAGGCCATCATTTATCAAACGAGATCCCAACAGCAAATTTCGTGTTGCTCTCGGTACCTCCACAATGTTATTCAACACTAAAGCCTTATTCAGCCTTTGCCCTCGACGGTCGTGTCCGATCACCCTTATATCATCAATCAGCAGACCAGACGTATATGTCCCATTGGAAGCTAAGTCTACGTTTACACGGGCATATTATTTTTGACGATCTATATTATTGTAATGTCTAAGTAAATACAAACTTGCACCCGTGTCATAAAGGAAGGAAGTGGTTCGAACACTGACCCCTTCTGAAGATGTCTTATGGTTAGCTTAACTGTTACAGATTTGGTTACTTGATGGCTGTGATTTCTGTACAAGTTTTGATAGCGGTGGTAGTGTCATTAAGGCAAAAGCCTTGTGCGTTTGGCACAAGAATGCCATGTGTTGTTCATTTCCATTGTCACTATTTTCTTGTCTCTGGGGGTTTTGCGGTGATATGGTTGATTTCAGCGGTTTGGTCTTGGGCCCCGGTTGTCAAGGTTATTCACCTCGGAAACTGTGGGTCCTTGAGGGTCTTGTGGTCTCATGGCATTGTTGACGCACTTGGCCTGCGTGTGGCCATAACCGAAACAGGTTAAACGTGGGTAGATGGAGGGGTCAATGGCGGAGGATTGCGAAAATTATGGGATTCTTGGCAGCAGTAGAGGCAGTATTTAGCTGAGTGTCTGGGGTGCCTTACAGACCCCTGCATCATGGTAGTGTCCATATACTGATCCTGGTGGTCTTGGGCTTGTGTAGTATAAGCCCTATTTTGAGTAGGTTGACACCTTGAGAATGGTCGTAGGCCGGAGACGTGTCTAGGGTAGCCATGGTCGTTTTCATATTCCGTCTGACTTTGGGTTGAAGTGAATAGGTATGGTGTGTCACATCTCTAGTTGAGAAGAGATTCGGGGGTGCAGTACACGATAACAGTCCCTCTAATTGTCCATAAGTTATGCAGTTTATCAACTCTTGTTGTACTAAAATAAAGGTGAGGAGTCTACCACTTCAGAGTAAGGCTTCCTTTACCATCCCTAGTGTAGGTCTTGCTCAGTAGCTATTTCCAAACTTCGGCATCAGCCAACTGGTAGCCCGTTTGTAAAATATCCTCATACAGTCCTCTTGCTTGTCTAACATATGAACTTATATGTTTTGTAGTTCTCATACGTATATTTGTTAGGTCAGCTAATGTATTCAGCTGATGGTCACGACCCCTCAATAGAGAAAGGAGAATCAGCCACAGTTTAGAGTTTGCTGCAACACGCTTGACAAAGGGACAGGTGAGGTCCAGTGGGATCGTTAACACTCCACGCTCTACTCTTGGCACAGAATTGTCCACAAGTGGTAATAGAGATGCAATTTGTTGTCCTCCACCGATCATGCCACATGTTGAAAATCTGATGAAGTACACCTATGATCAGAATTCACCAACAACGACCTGTGAAACGAAGACAACGAGAAACAACCGACAGCCCCCAACCTTCTTCTAGTTTAAGAAAAACACCGACTTCAGACACCACTACCACATTAAGCTATGAATGATGGGAATATTGCCAGTTGCAACGTGAACAACTACCGATGCAAAGGTCTAGCAGGCCGAAAAATTACTACAAGGGCATAGAAACGCTCCATGGGCCTGACAACCACAAAACGTGGCGTTATGCCAGGCAAGGGACAAAGGCTGGGACCCGGTAGCTCTGACCCAAGATTCACCAAACCCGCAAGTTGTAACCTAAGCCCAGGTTGATACATGGAATCAACTCAATAACGCCTGTATGGTGATGATGATGCGCATGCTGGCACCCAACCTCTACGTGCAGTTTCAGTCTGTCAGATTAGCGAGAACCGCCTGGGGACTGACTATGCACATACTGTCAGTTTTATGAATCCTGCCCTCCCTGATACTTTGACGCGAAATGATGTAATAACCCAGGATTGAAGTACGGTGTGTAAACTATTTTCTAGGAGATGAAGAAAAGGTAGGAATGAAAGACTGGTCTACGCGATTTCATTCTTTCTCCACAGTAACATTCATGGGGGCCATTGTCAATTCCCGACTTCACTACTCTCTCTCTCAAGTTTGGGAACCGAAAGGGAAGGGTAACTGGTATCAACCATGGACTCGAATCATGGTATCATTTCTCTGAGGCATGGACATTTGTGAAAGGAAAGTTTAGCACCTATTAGTTACCTTTCTAGTTGTATTATCATTCCGCATACGAGTTATCCAGTCCTTAGATGCTATAGGAGGTGCTTAAGGGGATGTACTGAACCCTAACCAACAAAATTGCGCTGGTGTAGCCATTTTGTTTTCGACCCCGCGAAATTGCCTGAACAGAAAAAAAGCGACTTCACATCAAGAAATCTTTTGGAGAAAAAAGGTAACAATCAAAGGAAAGTAACAAAGGAAAGCAGTTTCCTAAGGAGGACAAGAATACAAAGGTGGTGGGGTTTACTAGGCGTTTGTTGTAGCTAACTTGGCAGAAAAATTAAAGTCTTTAACAATGACTTTCTTGGGACGGCGAGAGAACAATTGGGGATAGGTGGGACAAGGTTGCAAGAATACATTAAGTTCGTCTGTTGCGCCGGTAACAATATGACAGTATGACTACACCAGAGGATTCTAGGAAGTAGCACAATAAAATTATTCAAGTAATTGCAAAACATATTTTTCTTGCAACTTGCCATAAAAACGTGAAGACGTTTACAGAGGAAGTTAATATTCCCCAAGGCATGAAGTACAGCATCACGGGGGAAATATTTCCCTCAAACAGCACACAAATAACGCATAACAGCACAAAGAAGCCCCCGCAGCTTTGACGGCGGATAGGGCAAACCGTCCACACGATGCACCTCGACCACAAACAAGCACAACCAACGATTCAAATCACTTACAGATGTAATAGCCAAAGGCACCATGACATTTTTTGCATTTTCATTTCTTTCTTTAGCCCACACATTACACGCTCATGGCCCACTGTGTCATTCTGACCGTGTTTTTTGCACAAACAAGAAACAGCAACAAACAAGAAACAACAACAAACAACAGCAATGAAAAAAATTACTAAAATAAAATTTAAAAAAAAGCTTAACTAACTCACCCATAACTGTCGCACTACTTGACGCTTTTTGAGTCATATGAATTGTATGATAGGAAACACTACTTGACGGCTTTGGACTCATATGAATTGTATGATATTTTACGTTTGATTCGTATGCAAATTCATCGTGCAAAAATAACTCATCTATGCCTAATGCGGCCTTCATTAAAAATAGCTGTTTCACCCACCTTACACAAATTCAGAACAGATTCGTATACCTAACAATGATTTTTTTTCAAATGTGCATAACACTTCAACGTAATAATGTGCCATGAGTACAAGTCACTTATACCCACGGTTTGCGACAATGCATTGAAGGATGCGGAATTTATACTCCACCTCGGATGACACAATAGAATTTCTCGGCTACGCCTCGGAGGCTATTGTTGCCATCCTTGTCGGAGTGTCGGAATGTTCAATTCCGTGTGCTCCTTCAGCAAACAAAGAAGATGAGAAATACCTTTTAAAAATTATCATGGTTGAAACAATGTAGAGGTACAATCCAGTTATTGTCCTCTTATTGCAACAATGAACCTTGACTTGCTGTTTTTGAATCGATCTCGGAATCAACAATAAACCCTCGGATGCATTGTTGCTTTCTCGATGGCTTCAAATACAGCTTGTCAAAGTCAATACTAACACCACTTCCTTTTTTTTGCACTTGGTTGCGTGAGTGAAGGCACAGTTTTTGAGGTAATAAAGTAATCCCCATATAAACTATGGAAATAGTTACTTTAACAATTCTGAATGCAGCTGCTTAGTTTCACAATTCTGAATGCACCTGTTACGTACGTACAGAGGGGAGCAAAAAGTTTGGTTTGCTAACAATGATCAAATACAACAATTAAGATTTGCAGTATTGTTATATTCCATTGCATTGAATAAAACATAACGATACCATAATTATTGTCAATTGTTGTAGTTGATCATTGTTAGCATACCAAACTTTTTGCTCCCCTCTTTACGTATTTTCATGATTACGACGAAAAGGTTGTATGAATGGCTTCAGTTAGTAGAAAATGGCGACTACGTAAATGCACCCCAATGAGTATTCCTATTTCACTGTTAAGTCATTACTAGGCAGCAACTTAGGCTAAAAAAATAGAATTAAAATGTAAATTAATGCGCACTTACTGGCAGAAGGATAAGCAGAAATTCTTTCTAGAAGATATAGACAGTTTTACACCATGATCATCGAAAATGATTCAGCTCATTTAGGCAAGCGGTCATTATTTATCTTTTGGGGGAGGGGGGAGGAGGCGTGGAGGAAATTAGTGAGGGCATGGACTATTTGAACCCTCTCGAGTCGAGGAGGGGAGCGGAATCTTCGATTTTTTGGACCATTTCGAGGGAGGGTCATATTTTTTGGCCCTTTAAAGGGGGGTTTATAAAAAAAGCACTGTCCAAACTGGAGGAAAAAATAATTTTGGATCTAAAAAATGACGCTTTCAGCAGTCAGAATTACCAAAACTCCGGACTGTCCCCAGACTCCCCATCATGTACGTTTTTATAAGATTTTGACGTTATTTCTAGTGTCATCCAGTGAATAGTTCTTTAAAACCACATTTTAATAAAATGTTTGCACCATTAAGTATTTTTCATGTTGCACGTGTTGATGTTGTGAACGGCATGGACATTTTGACTCGAACTGCCTTAGTAGTGCCAATATGCATCCCTTACATCGAAAGTTCTACCGCCATGAATCATGAATCTTGATCTAAACGTTGTTTAAAGCACATTTCTTTGAATGTTTTCAAACACATTCTTTAAGTCATGGCTCGTTTTCCACACAACTGGGAGCCTGTCGATGCGAAATACTAATTTATAAGTAGTCCAGAGGAAATCATCAATCAACACTTAACCTGAAAAGACATAAAAAAGGCTTACTTTTTATGGTTGGGGAATCAGAATATTTGTGTGTGGGGAGGGGGAGGTTCTATCAAAATTAATAGATCACATCTATTTCTCGGCCCCTCCCCCAACCCCAGACGTAAATAATGACTGGTCCCTTAGTGCGTGATGTTTGAACGAGCCAGAGCCAGTCTAGAATTGAAGTGATCATCATCTCAATGAGCTGTGAAATCCATAAACATTCACAGATTGCGTATAAATGACAGTACACATCACAGTGAACAATCTCAGCCTCCACACGTTGTGCGTACTGGCGGTACACATTTTGAGCAGAAACTTTAAGAGTCAAAAAGTACACCAAATGTGTACTTCCAGTACACAAGTCGTGTGAGCTGCTGCACAGTAATGTGTACAATCAGTGCACAGTGTCTTCAGGCTGTAGATTTGTGTTAGGAATAGAAATTAGGCATTATTTAACAATTTGCAATGTTTTAGTTAGATAACGGTTGCAAAATTGGACATATTTAACGAATTTTAACCGGTCTTTCTACATTTTGCAGTTATACTATATGTTGCCAAGGAAAAAGTGAAAGGTGAACTAAAGTAAATAGAATTAATTTTCCTCATTTAGTAAACTAAATAATAAACACTCACGTAAGTAACGTACTCCCATGATCTTCTAGATTCCTTTCTAATATAGTGGAAGCTCTTAGGAACTGCTCTGCTACACGAACATGCTCTTTCGAATGCGGTGCCAAAGCCTGAACAAGCTTATAAGCTAAATATCGGCGAGCATTCTTTTGAATAACGATGGCTGCTTTTATAAAGTAATCTTCTGCATCTCGATAACTGAAAGCAAAAAAGAAAAAAAGCTTTTTAGAGTTTTTCTGCTTTTTAATGATCATTTCAGTTTTTGGTGAGCTCTCCGAACTATACCCAAGATGTAAAGAAAATTAACAATTTTATACTGCGGTGTTCATAGACCCTTGAGAGGGCAGGGGCAATTTTTAGCAAATGGGCGCAGTAAGTTTTATTTTTTGGTCCCATTCCTATTATTTTTTTCTGCCTTTTCCTAGCCTTTTTTGCTCCTTTAGGCCCGTTCTCAGGCACAGCAACTGTCGGTACAAAACAGCCATTTAGTTTGATTTTTTTTTTTTTACAAAAAAGGTATTTTGCAGAAAGGGCCGGGGTAATGCCCTTCCCTCCAACCCCACCCTGTGCACGCCACTGATTTTATAAAAAATGACTAAATGGTTGAGGAAGGATTGCTACAGACTGTGCAGGCGTTCCGATACCTGAAGCCAGAGATAATTTTTTTTTACCCTAAATGAAAGGATTTCCCATCCTTAAGGACAAAGCAAATCGAAAAAAAACATTAAAAAAAAATCCGCCGGAGAAAATGTCTATGAAAAGTTGGTCTTCAACATCCCCTGCGTGGGAACTCCTGAAATGTGCTCTCTCGTTTGACCACCACGTGATTCTCTCCAGCTTCTTAATAGTAGCCATAATCTGAAAATAAAAATTCTACTAGATCCTAGAAACGACCATGCATCCTAACCATCTTAGATATTTCAGCCAA
This sequence comes from Lithobius niger, assembly GCA_023313725.1. Lineage (NCBI taxonomy): Eukaryota > Metazoa > Arthropoda > Chilopoda > Lithobiomorpha > Lithobiidae > Lithobius > Lithobius niger. The sequence goes on from JAHWFP010112652.1 coordinate 263,314, forward strand.
CTGATCTACTGACCGAGATATGCTCACATAAAAATCAGAGGGCCTTTTATAAATTCCTTGGCATATAATTTTGTAGCACAAAAATTCGCCGAGTTGGAAGCTATTCCCCTATGTGCGAGGACTTAACGAATGTGTGTGGTAATCAGGAAAAGTAATTGTAAAGCATTGCTACAGCAGGTGTCATTTCTTGGTATCTCCAAAATTTGGGAATTCACGCAAAAGAACAACTTCTAGCGGTGATCAAATGACTGTAGAAAACATAGTATCTCACAGCGAGAATTGAAAATCCAACATGTTACTCATTTCGGGTTTGTCGAGTCGGAAACAAACCATCAAATGCCTATTTGTTGTCATTGTCTATTGCTTGTCGCCATTTTGGCGAGTAGGGCTAAATTCCAAGTCGCTAACTGTTGATTTTCATTCGCCAAATGGCAAGTGGCGACCGACATTGAAGAGGGTTGTTTGGGTTTATTTTTGTAGACGACATTAAGGCTGGAGGCATATTTTCCTCGTTCTCTCCACAACTTGATGTAGAAAATCGGGAGGTGGTCAATTGGACACATACTTGGCAACTGCCTCTATTAATCATTAATTGCTTTACTTTCCATGTTGGATCTCAGAACAGTTACTCACGCTATTTTCTTGAGAAATTCACACTTCCTTCAGTACACAAGGTGAAGGATCTTGGGGTATGGTTTACCTATGATCTTAGGACCTCATTACACTGCCAAAATATAAGTTCTTTGGCTTTCCGGCATTCTGCAAACAAATGTTTCATATCCGGTACCAACCTTATAAAGATTTGGCATTCAAGGTCTTTGTTCAACCGCTCCTCGCGTATGCAACCCCAGTTTGCCCCCCCCCCCTCCATCATCTAGGAGACATTGATTTAATCGAATCTATGCAGCGAATGTTTACAAAGCACCTACATGGCTTACGTGACCTTGACTACGGTAGGACAGGACTTGATCTGAGAGCTTAGAGCTTAGAAGCATCCGCTTTGACCTCATTTTTACCTATAACATCCTGCAGGGATTGATTGGAGTAAACCTACCTTTTTTTTCAGAAAGGTCATGGTTGGAAGCTGGCAGGCCAGCCCTCACGCGCTAATTGTTGTCAATTTTTTTTCTCTGTTCATGTTGTTCGTATTTGGAATTCCCTCGGGGCAGCCACAGTGAATCAGTCCACTTCGTTGTTTGCTGGAGAGTTTCCTGCGGCGCCCACTTGCTCAACTTGGGTGACATGGTTGTCATTCTATAACTACCCTCATATTGCAGACTCGGTATTAGAGGTTCACTGCTATTCCGTGTCCTTCCACCAATTTTTCTTTGGTAAATTTTATATTCACTTATTGGTGTTTTGGAAAACTTACTTACGCCACACGAGTTTTCAGATGGTGCTACTGGTAAATATAGGCGATTTACAATGTGAATGTGTTAGAAAAGCACTGCCGTTCGGCATTTGAGAACGAATACCGACAAAATTACAGCAGATTAAAAAAAGCCAATCAGAAAGAAATTCAAGTACAAACAATAGGCTGAATTTTGGCTATTCTTTAGTTCATGAAATACGTCCATTAGTAGTAAAAAGGAAAACATCTCACGGCAAATTAAAACAGCTTTGCCACACACACCTTCATTGGCATGGCGACCCTCCGTTCCATTATCAACGAGCAGAACGCCAGCCATAACAATATTCAACAAAGAAATAAAGTCTAAAGGCAGCAAAGATGTATTTTACGAAAGAAAATTATTTTTTATCCGTGTTTCTCTTCCCAGCATCTTTTGATTATTTCCCGTTTGGTGTTCTTTTCCATCACAAGCGTTATTTGTGTAGTAGATATAAACCCCATTTAATGAGTAAAAGTCTTGTTTAATCTTATTGTTTATACTGTGACAAGTCTGAGGTAATCCTTTATTTGCAATTGCTTACGCTTTTTTAGGATTAAAAATATCAGCACCTGTCATGCTATCACTATTTAATGCAGTAAAATGGAGTATGTAATAATTCGGCATGTTTTCATGCCAATTTTTCTTTTTCTGGGAGCGGGGGCTACTAGAAAAACAGAAGGCCCTCCAAAGGGGTGGGGAGGGATACTAAGGGGGAGAATTAAAGGGGATACTAAAAGATTTTCACCACAAATTTCCAATTCCCTCTTCCCAATCCCCTGACAAACTCCGAGTGGTCCCTAAATGTTAAAATAAAAACGCCAAAAAAATATATTGCTTGCCACCGAATGGTAGGGAATACGTTGATAGAAATATTCTACCAATAGAAAAGTGGTAGAAAATATTTTTTTTTCAGCCTAAAAACATTCAAACGCCGGATGCCACTGGCTGAGTTTTGTTTCTATTGAATAACCGAAAATATAGATTACCTGTAATTTTATCATTATTGTTGTCGAATGTCTTTCCCTAGAGAAGTGAAGTTTATAGACCTACTGCCTGCCAGTTCGGTAACCCAAGTGTGCACACGTCAGCGCACCCCTCCTATAAAAGTGTCCCGGTGCAACCTGATATCATTTATTCCTCTCAACAAGTTATGGTGGTGACTCAAGAGGGGAGGTAGGGTGGGTACAGGTAATGTATATTTTCGATGAGGCAATACAAACAAAAATCGGCCGGTGGCAGCCGGCATTTTAATGTTTCTATTTGCCACCGAAAATATACATTACGTATAATTTTAGCATTACAGTAGACCTCGTCTGAAATGGCAGTGAACCACCAGATGAGCGCCCTAGAGTTACGAGCTGGCACCCTCGGGGACAAAAACCCCAAGAACCAGGAGACTGGGAGAAATTAGGATAAAGCTGTGAAAACTTAGTTGAGGATAATCCAGCAGCATAGATGATAAGAGACAAAATCTGTCTCGTCTAACGTAAAAGCAGTAAACATAATACAAATACCGTTGATAGATCTGATTTTTTTTAAATAGCCGCAAGGAAGAAGGATGGAAAGGTTCAGTGCGAGAAGGTCGTTCTACATAATACTTGAGGATGGCTGAAGAACTAGGAGTTCCTGTCGTTCCCAGGGTGACAGTGCGGCTGGTGATCGTAGTCCAGATGACGGTTCCAGAGCCAATTATAGTAGCAACGACAACAAGGTGAAGAAAGACTTCTGGAGACTAAGAGGATGAAAGGAACATCCGGAAAACCAAGACAACTTGGATACCGGGGTAGGGTACAGTGCAGTCTGTTGGTCACCAAGGATGGGCGTAAGTTGAGTGTGGGCAACCAAAACTGCTGAGTTTTATGCTCTGATGCCGTGGTGTGCAGTGATAAGACGTCAAGGCATGATGAAGTAATGACGTGTGATACATGAACAGAAAAGGCAGTAGTACAAAGGCGAGGAAGCAGGACCAAGGTCGACGTTGTCATTGGCAACCATAATGAGGATGAGATAGTGCAGATTGTCCGAGGTTTAAATAGTTGAACAGAAGAAACAGTACCCAAGATGAAAGATAAGGGACCCGAAGAATTGAAGAAAATTTGCAGAGCAATATGCAACAGATGGTGCAGGCAAGACGCTGAAGGCCCTGCAAGGTAGAAGCCGTTGAAAGGGTCCATAGAGAAGTGTTACAGAAGTCAGCCTGAAGAGAAGTGTAGTATTAACTTTAACGAAGAGACTGTCAGGTAGGTGACGACGTTGCGAGAATGTTTAAAAGTCCAAAGGTGTGTTAAACAAACCTAGCCTAGGTTCCCCAACATGACATGGTGCATAAAGATGAACATATAATGTGAAAGACAGAACTAGTGGTGAAGGTGAAAATCGAGGGAGTAGCCTTTGGCCGTATCACGGCAGGACGCACATGGCTAATCTCGCAAGTACCCTCGGACACATAGCCTTCCCCTTCCTGAAAGGAATATGTTCGTATTTGGGCCGTAAAGCTCTAGGTGCTGGCGTTAGTATCGGAGGCGACGTGCTTGATGGAAAAAGTTTTAAAAAGGCTGGTGTAGACAGATTGCAAGAAACTGCTTGAGGGATAGCTGGTGATGTTGCTACTAAACTACAAGGTGGGAGAGGCAGAAAACGAAAAAAAGACACATCGTGTAAAAAAAAAAAAGAGTGCAAATGTAAAAAGACTAAAATTAAAACGTGCTTGGACTAGTTGTATATAAACTATTCCTCATTCTCTCGTATGACATTCTTCGTGATGGCATTTATTCACCCCACTTCGTGCGAGTGTCTGCTTACCCCTCTGGATATTTTTTCTGTAGCACCTACTCACCTCTCTATACAAAAAAACTAAATACGTGGAATATTGACCAGTCGCGAATATAGCATCTCCTCAGGTGTTGGATTTCACAGTTCCTAGTTCCGAAGACTATGTCGACTTATCACAAACATTATTTTACTTGAAGGTGAAGGTCTCGAAGTCAGTCGGCGTTAACTTGGCGACAGCCGATAACACGGAATTGGCACTACGAATCTTTGGCGCCTTTCAATGTTTTCGCAGGTCGACATTACGTAAATGGGAAACTGGCGACCGGAACCAACAACTACGGTTATAAGGCGTATTTACAAACGCTGCTGAGTTACGGGAAGGAGGTTGAAGATACACAACTGTATTCCTCTTTCCTCATGCCATTTAACCATCAAAGGAGCCGTATTGCCAGTAGTGGAGAAGTCGAATTATTAGGAAGAAAACATCATGACCTGGTTATGCAACCTAGACTTATTTTAATTAACACTGAAATAAAGTTCCGATTCGTGCCTCCCAAGCCAGAGTTCCATTTGTATAACAGCGAATGGTGTGACGGCTGGCCTCGCTCCTATTGTAGAATTCTTAGATGCTACCCTGCACATCCGTAAAGTGACATCACCTAATATTTTGCTTGCTCTCGCTACTTCGAGCTCGAAATACCCTTACAGAAAAACCGAAATCAAGATGCATACTTTGGTAGCCGGTGTGAGTAGCGGGCAAATTCATAACATCTTTAATGGTAATGTACCTTCATGCGTGACGATCACATTAGTCAGATACAACGCTTATAACGGCGATTACAGTCAAGACCTCTTCGTTTTCGGACATAACTATCTTTTTTTCTTTAACGCTTTCTGTCGATGGTGAAACTGAACGGAAAACCGTTAACTTGTGATTTTACAAACAATAATTATGTCCAACGACACTACAAAATTTTGCTAATGGTAAATGTGGGTTTTCTCTTGACCTCACTGACGATCATTGTATGGACGACATGACTTACGTTTCTTTCGTTAAAAATGGTGTAGTGAGATTAGAATTTTTCATAAGCACTTGGTCGAAACGTGACCGTTATTGTGTTTGGAGAGAGGGAGGCGTTATTGGAGATTGATGAATGTTGTAACGTGCTATCTACGGAATGAACACAGGTGAAATTAACATTTTAAAGGGGAGTGTAACATGTTCTTGGGTGCCTTTCCTGCAAGTCATCTCCCTACCTCTCGAGGATGGAGCGTACTAAATCTAGATAATTGTAAAACGCCTGGATCTCATTGGGTGGTGGTCGGTCCTTGCGAATATTTTAACAGTTACGGTTTATTGCCTTTAACACATTCTATCCTTCAATACCTGAAGAAACGTTGCACTAAAAAGTGGTATTATAATAAAGTACCTTTTCAAACTTTAGACAGTACAGTATGCAGACATTATTGTATTTATTACATACTAATGCGATGCAAGGGTCAGTCTGCTACGACTATTAAGAGACTCGCTTTGCTCGAACAGCCAAATCGCTTTGTATTCAATTTTGTGTTTTCTTTTAAGTAATGTTGCATATATTTTGTTTCTTTGTGTATAAATACTCTCGCATGATGTGTCCTGTGTTTCTTTTTTTTTAATTGGATGGTGTGTGGGGATGGCCTTTGTCTGTGATCAGTGTGGTTGGTCATACACCGCAAAACATCACTTGGACCGACACGCGAGATATGCACATACTGACAAACACAAATGTGTTACTTGTGAGCTATTTTTTTAATACTGGAATCGCTCTGCGTCGTCATATCATTTGATCACTTGCGTGCACTGCCCTCGAGTATTTAATACAGCTGAAGACATGTACAATTGTACATTATCTGTAGTGATGAACATTCACAAATGCATGAGGTTCCGTTGCTTACATTGGACGCCTCCATACACACAGTAGCTTCTGTATTAGATACGTATATGCCGAACCTACAGACGTACATCAGTATTTATCTGTCGTCACTCCTCACCTCGCTAGATTGCTGGAAGTCTTGCTTATCTGATTGGGTCAACTAAAGTTCCTAGGTTCTATAACTGCAATATTGGAAAAATTACAAATAGATGGTACTAGAATGCGTATGCCCATTTACTTATGCAGCACTACACGCCATTTGATATCAACTACCAAAATTTGAGGATGAAATTCGAGCTATTATTGAGAAAATTCTATATCAACTGGACGAATTCTACAAACGAGGCTCCGATTGGGTTGTTGTAGATATTGAACGGTTTGATGTACACGTACGTCGATATATTCCTCACATGGGTGGGTGTGGCTTGACTGTACTCGATAAATCCTTAGTTGCTAAAAGAGCTGTTGTTAATGTTAACATGTACAGATAATAGATGTTTATATTCTGTATTAGCTGGTTTATCTTCAGCTGCTGATCATGTTAACAGAGTTAAGTGATTATACACCTTACCTTAATGATCTGAACTTGAGTGGTATATCTTTCCCAACTCCTATCAGTGAAACCAGAATAACCTATTGATTTATGTATATGGCTATGAAGATAAGAACGTCTATCCACTTCACGTTAGTAAATACCGGATGTCGAGAAGTAAAATTACTCCTTGTCGAAGGGAGACATTACTATCTCATCAAGCATTTCAACAGATTGGTTAGTACTAACAAAGATCGAGCTGTGTGCCCCTATTGTATGTGTTCATTTTGTTCAAAATTATTATTGGATGATCATTTGTTGTTGTGTAAAACGATGAGACCTCAGCGTGTTGAAATGCTGGATAATCCTATCATGGAGTTTACTAGATATGATCGTCAGCTCCCTCATCCATTTGTTTTATATGCCGATTTTGAGTCTCTTTTGGCTAATCGACGATACTTGTAAACCTGACCCCTCACTATCTTTTACACATAAGACACATTCGCATATACCATGTGGCTATGCTTATGTACTCGTAGGGTACGATGTCAAGGTTCATGCAAAACGATTCTATCGAAGTTCGGATTGTGTAACCGACTTGTTCGATAACCTTTATTACTTTGGATTATGTTGACGAATTCAAGCATCGTCTCGCTCCTATGACAATCACCGATGATGTATTAGAATCATGTTCTGCCACGCATTGTCATATTTGTGAAAAGAATTTCACACCTATTGATTTTAAGGTTAGAAGACCATTGCCATATTACTGGTGATTTCAGAGGAGCTGCACATCAGAAATGTAATTTATACTATAAGTTCAACACGCTGTTACCTGTATTTTTTAATAATTTAAAGAACTATGATGCACATTTGTTAACTTTGGCCTTACCACATTTTGGGAAGGAAAATATACACGTGGCACCTCAGAATACTGAGAGTTTTACTGCGTTGCGTATTAGGAATAGTTTCAATTTCTTGATTCATTCCAATTTTTGTCTTCTTCACCAAGTACATTGGTTGAAACGATCACTTGTTTTCCAGCCCTGAAGGAAGTATTCCCAACCTCATCGCATCTCCTCACACGTAAAGGTGTTTACCCTTACGAGTATGTAGATAGCTTTGATAGGTTAATGAAACCTCTTTACCACCAAAAGAAGTGTTTTATTCTACTGTGACAGATGAGGATAGCACTGATGAAGATTACAATGCTCTTACTGTATGGTCTGATGCTTGATGCACTTCTTTAGGTTACTTATGATTTATATGTTATGGCTGATGCTTGTTTATTGGCCGACGGTTTTGAGAATTTCCGGAAAATCTGTCTGTTACAATATAAATTAGATCCCTGTCATGACTTTACATTACCTGGTCTCTAATGGGACACAGCATTACGTATGACGAATGAGAAGTTGCAGTTCCTAACAGATCCAGACATGTACTTGATGTTTGAAAGTTCAATTCAAGGTGGTGTGTCGCTTATTTAGAAACGGTATGCTAAACCAAATAACCTCTTGTTACCGATTATGACCCTAGTGTAGAGACAAATTGTATTATCTATCTGGATGAGAACAATCTGTACAGGTTTTGTTTGTACTACATTCAGCAAGGACTTGTTGTCACTAAAGTTCACAAAGCTATTAGGTTCACTGAAAAAGCCTGGTTAAAACTGTACATCGATTACAACACGGCTAAACGTGCTGCTGCTACAACAGACTTTGAATGGACTACCTATAAGGCCATGAATATTATTATTTTCGGCAAGCGCATGGAAAACATTAGGAACGGGTTTCGTGATACACCCTGCATATTGGATTTAAATATATCATATTGTAAATAAATTCAGTTTACTGACTCCAGTTACATGTTTTCTTTTTGTGTTTATTTTATAGACATGGATATGATACGAAAAAAAAACCCAATAGTATTACGAGTAAACGAGATTTCTCGGTAAAGACATACATTTTCGTTTGCAATATTGAGCTCATGTGTACGTACAAATTCACAATTTCGTCAAATTGGAAATCGATAAATGTATGGTTATTCCTTATTCGTGCATACACATTTTCACGATCACACTTCCGTCTGTAGTACAAAATTATTCGCTAGAAAACTTTATTCTTGACAATTTAGTGTACAGTTGTGTCTATAACACTCGATGACATTCTTTTCTTTTATAATATTACATCTCTGTTTATTTATAGTTACAATAAGTACAGAGATATCCAATACTATAAGTATTATAACTTCGGCTCTTCTGATAGTATCACAAGGACCGTGGCATCTATCTATAACTGCTTTTTCAATATTCTAGCTTCCACACTGATTCAAAAATGTTCATATATGACATTACGAGTGAGGTATTCAGAGAACATTATTCATGATGTAAGAAGTCGATTATGATGCCTGTAATTATGTCACAGACGACCTCAATTGTCAGGACGTTATGAACCGATAAATTATATACGTTTTTGTCTCGGGACGTTAGAGCGGTTGCTAAGGATGACTGTCATGGAGCTAGGTCACGTGACCTGATACTGCTCTCTGATTGGTACCCACTTGTGGCTTGCCTCGTAGGTTACACACATAAAATTATCAGGACCACGCTAGGTAACAGGCAAAATGGTGGTAATCGTAGTGGGAATTCTCATTCTGGCGAGAATAACCAAAATGGTGGTAATAATAACAATGGTACAAATGGTTCAAATGGTACATGTGGTAGTAACAATAGTACTGCTTTGGCGGGAAATGCTCAGGCTAAGCCGCAAGCAGGGTCTAATGGTCATACTGGAGGCAAAGTACCTTTAAAGGCAGACGAACCACGGAAGTGGCATGTTTGTGGCTCGACTTCCCACTTACGACGTGATTGCCCCAAGAATAATGCTAAGACTCCAGTTGGAAATGTTTGTAGGCAGTTTCGCAATGTACACAGTGGAAAGAAAGTTAGTGTAGATAAAGGTATTGTAGGGAAACAGTCAGTAGAAAGTGAGTTTACGAAACCGTACAAAATAAATGGTGCGAGTGGCAGCTATTTATGAGACATGGGGGCATTTATTGATGTGGTGTCTAGTAAAAAGGTCGGACCTCAGGCATACACAGGGGAAAGGGTTGTGTTGTCCTCAGTGATTTGTCAAGGTGTAACGGAACTCCCGTTGGCAAATGTGAAATTTGAGACTGAGGAGGGCACAATTACTTTGGTCTGTGGGGTGTCGCCCTACTTTAATGAGGAGGGCCAAAAGTCAAATCAGTTATTGCAGTCTAAAGCAAATCGAGAACATGTGCCTTTAAATGCGGTAATGAGGCAAATGACGAATGGCAAAAAAAAGGGTTAAGTCAAATGAACAAGCTATTGACAGCTTTGTTGACCCTGATGTAATAGATTCTCTTTTTTTAATAGAGGATAATGAGGCGGCATAATTGGTAACGAATGTTGCGTCTGCCCAAAAGACTGCACCATTAGAAAGTAAGCCCAAGGTCGAATTTAATGAGGAAGCAAAGGTGACAATTCTTGATAAACCACAAACGTTAGTTAATAAAGAGACTATTGTGGCCAAACGGGATGTAAACAAAAAGAAAAAAAAGAAAAGAAAAAGGTTACCAAAAGTGAAAGGCTTGGTTTAATGACAGCTGGATTTGGGGAGTTGCTGGCTGTTGAAACGAGTGAATTGCAACAAGGACAATTACTTGACTCGAGTTTGGAAGGGTGCAGGATTGCAGCTGAAATTAAAGGTACATCCCTGTTTTGGAAAGATGGAGTGTTAAGAAGGAAATGGGCATCGGAAAATTGTAGGAAATTGTATGATCAGGTGGTTGTACACCAGGCTTTGACAGAGAAGTTAGTAAAGATGGCTCATGCAAAAGCTTATTTTGGGCATATGGCGAAGAAGAAGACTTGTAGCAACGTTACAGGAGCTATATTACTGGCCAGGAATATGTAAGCAAGCAAAGGATTGGGTTAGAATCTGTGAAATATGTCAGAAAAATGGTAAAGGCGTAAAGAAAGGTAAACAAGAAATGGTGCTTGTGCCAGTGGTGGAGGAACCTTTTTTTAAGGTAGTGGTAGATTTTGTGGGACCACTCAAGCAGACATCCAAGGGAAATAAGTATGTTTTAACAGTGTTGGACATGGCTACAAGGTATCTAGAAGCAGTGGCAGTGAAGGAAGCCAATTCACACACGGTGGTGAACGAGCTGCTTGGGATATTTGCTAGGGTAGGCTTCCTTGGATTGCGCCAGTCCGACCTCGGAAAACCGTTCGTATCGGAACTGACGACATGCTTTCTTGAGAGGTGTGGTATTAATCTAATTAATAGCACTCCGTATCACCCACAATCACAGGTCGTGGAGAGGATGCACCACACACTAAAGGACATCATCAGAGCCCTGGTGGCTGAGTACCCGAGGAATGGGATGATGCTCTTCCTCCTGCAATGTTCGCCATTCGCTCGACCCCATGTGAAATGACAAACTTTACGCGAGCAGAATTGGTGTACGGTAGGAATGTAAGGACCCCACTTACATTGTTAAGGGGAAAATGGTTAGGCAAGGAGGTGCATGTAAATCCTACTGTGGTGGACTATGTGGTAGAAAGATTAAACGATTGGGATAATGTGAAGGAAATGGCGAAAACTTAAACAATGGCAGCACAACGGTGTTATAAAGTTTATAACGACAAACAGGCAAGATTACGTGAGTATGAGCCTGGTAGTAAGGTATTGTTGTTAAAAATGGATCGTAAGGACAAGTTAGCAGTATTTTGGAAAGGCCCATATGAAGTTTTAGAGAAGGTTGGTGAGGTAAATTACAAGACAAAAATGGGTGAAAATGGTGACAAAGTGAAAATGTACCATGATAACTTAATGAAACCGTTTTATGAGGAGGTTACGACCGTAAACGAAGTAGGTGTGCATGAACTAGAAAAATAAAGTGAGGAAAGAGAAAATGGCATGGAATTACAGACACATACATGGGATTCAAGTGGAAAAAGAGGTTCTTTTACAGGCAAGGAAGCGATAGAAGTGGCAAAGGTTGGGCCTCTGTCGGACGAACAGATCAATGAGTTGATCGGAGTTTTTTGACCAAGTTCCGGAGGTGTTCTCTTACGAGCCGGGCACCACCAACTTGGTTGAATTCGATATAGAAATGGACCGGGACGTAACGGTACAAAAGCAATTGCACCGGTACTCACCCAAACAGAAAGAACTAATTGAAACGGAAATTAATAGAATGTTGGCATTAAGAGTGATTAGGCCTGGGAAGAGCAGTAATGCTTCGCCCATTTTGATAGTGACTGAAGAGGGAAAAACGCAAAGGCTTGTTGCGGATTACAGGGAATTGAACGGAGGAACTAAGGTGCAGAGGTTCCCAATGCCTAATTTGGAAGAAATGGTTGAGTGGGTAGCGGGTAGTGGGTAGTGGGTTATCTCTGTGTTTGACCTAGTCAGGGGTTTTTGGCAGATTCCAAATTTGCCCAGGGCCATCAAAATGACGGCCATAAACACTCATTTAGGTGTGTTTGATTATTTAAAAATGAACATGGACTGGTCAACGCAACGTTCTACTTTCAGCGCTTGATGACTGAAGTTTGCAGGGATATTTACGACTTTGCTAGGCCATTCTTAGACCATGTGCCAGTGAATGCAACTGATCGGCCTGAACATTTGGAGCATGTTTTGGCATTTTTACGCAAGGTTAAAGAGGCTGGTCTTACTATCAATCCGAAGAAATGTCAGCTAGGTATGCAGCATGCTATGTTTTTGGGTCATAAAGTAGGAGGGGGGTGTAGGTGGCCGTCGGATGTTAAGATACGAGCAATTGTTGAGTTACCCATACTCAAAAGTAAGAAAGATATAAAGTCTGTATTAGGACTCGTGGGCTATTATTCACATTACGTGCGTGACTATGCACAGTTGGTTTTGCCATTTACAGACAGGCTAAAAAAGAGGGGGGGGGGGGGGCAGAAAAGGTAGTTTGGGATGAGTAAGCTAAAAGAAATACTGGCTTCTCCTCCTGTATTGGCGGCACCTAACCCAAATAAAGTGTACAAAGTACAAACTGATGCATGTGACAGGGGTATTGCTTTGGTATTGTCTCAGGATGGGGATGATGGGAAAGAACATCCTGTATTGTTTCTTTCTAGAAAGCTTAACAAAACAAGAACTGGGGTGGAGTACGATTGAAAAAGAATGTTTAGCATTTATTTGGGGGATAAAGAAGCTAATGCCGTATTTGGCTATGTCTGAATTTATTTTTCAAACAGACCATAATCCACTGGTTTGGCTCAGGATGCAGGAGAACAACAATGGTAGACTGTTACGTTGGTCTTTATTTTTACATGATTCGTCTTTTAGCACAGAACATCACCGTGGTGTTGAAAATGCTAACGCTGATGCACTTAGCAGACTTCCGGTTGAGGAAGTAGTGTCTTGATGTGTGTGTAAATATTTTTGTATTTTGGGGGATTTGCGAACGCCCTGGTACCGAGTGTGGAAGGGAGGTTTGCCTTGCATTTGTGTTTGTTCTCCGGTGGTGAACTGAGTAATTGTTGAGCTGCAACTGGAGGTTGGTTTGTTTGATGTGGGTTTTGTGTGGTACAGTGGTGTGTTGAGATCGGTTTGCGTTGTGAAGGAGTGAAAAGAAAGTCTAATGTAAGCCTTCTTATGGTGTGCGGGAAATATAAGTGGATGGATTGCTTGTTAAAGAATGTGACCGCGGAAGAAGAGGTGTGTTTTTGGGTGCAATGCAGGGTGTTGTCAGTGGGGCAGTTTGACGATGTGCTGCCCCTGTTGCTGTGTTGCAAACGTTTGGTGAGGCGGTGAAGAGGTGCTGTGTTGTGTTGGTACAGAGGTGAAGCGGTGCTGTGCGGTGCTGGTGAAATGTGGTGCAAGTTGTGTGTAGTGTAGTGCTTGATGGCTGTGTGCACACACGAAGGAAAGCTGTGGTGACGTGCTGGTGTTTTCCAAATGTGTGTGGTCTGAAGCCTTCTTTGTGCCTTCCTGGTGATTAAAATCACTAGTGAACTTGCAGCTTACCGAGATTTGTTTAGCTACAATTTTGAATCTAGGGTTGGAGGTGTAAGGTTTGGCTGCAGCATTCCATTCGAACACCCAATAAAAGTCATTGTCTATTACCTGCAATTAAGGGCAATTACCGCATTCGAGAAGCAAGGAGAATTTGGAAACATTGGCCAGCCATCGAACGACAAATAAAGCAACAAGTATTATACGAGAGACAAGACATTCCATTCTTGTGTAAATTGTATCCAATTGAGTGGCACGAAACCAGACTATAAATATTAGAACGTTTTTAGCGCCACAGAACAGAGACTCACAAAAGGATGCTACAAGCGGCGGAGACGCTCTTTGCCGGCTTGTGGGACAAAGTCGTTTGATCGATGTCTCGTTGTGAAATTTTATATTTGTAAATATTGTTGGAGTGAGAAGAAGTAAATTCTTTTATTTTTGTAATCGAGAGTCGACCACTGAATTTATCACACTTTATAAAAACCTACTGCAAGAGACGTCATAACCCTTCTCTAAGCAGAGCCAAGCTCAACTATTTCTTACATTCAACCAGACGTAGTCAAATTTTAGCAATTAAAAAAAAAATTTCATATGTTTCCAACACAGCTGTAGCTTCCCTGTTCTATGACACCAAATTAAAACGAAACAACCTTGAAAGTAGACACTACGCGGATTTTCTTGTTTTTTAGTAACCAAGATAAGCCCTTGAACGATTTTAAAAGTTGAATCGAACCTCGAGTTTTCTAGCTACAGCATTTTATTATTTTTTATATATATTTTTTCAAATATGTTAAGAACCTGTTTCCGATACGTGACACTAGATTTTAGGCTTGCGTGTAAGGAAAAATACTGTGCAAAGTAGGGCAAGGTTAGCATTTTTCTCACTTGATCAATGGTGTGAGCTTGGACTAACAACTCTCTTCGAGATGGACGAATTACTTTCCACAGCCGCCATACATACGCAGCTCGTTCACCCGATACTGTTAGGAGACTGGCAGCGTGACCTTGCATCATGGGAGATCGAAACTATTTAGCATTACTAAAACAAATTCATAATGATAATTTAAATTGATAAATTAATCGTTTAAAAATATTACACGTTAGATTAGGACATTAAAATAATTTTAAGATAGATCAGAACTCGTTGATCAAGTTTTTTTTTTTAAATCCATCATTCATTTTTAAAAAAAGGGTTGTAGAGATGTGTGGAGCCAAGTATAACACGGCTTCGTGTGCTGAGCGGCCGCTGAGGCTTCTTCCGTGGTCTCGTCCGTGGTTCACATTTCTTGTAATGAACGGAATTTGGTTTGAATCGAATACAAATTAAGTTCTTCATTTACGGATGTTGCCCACGCACGAGTGTTTCGTCAATTTCCGAAGGTTTTCCCGTTTCCCGTCTTACACGCGTGTTACTCTCATTACTCACGTTACACGCCACCATAGACGTCACCAAAGGATTTCGAGGTGGCGCTGCGATGGCAGCTGCAATAGGTCGGAACAGAATCGAGTTTACGGGTTGCCGTATGTGATTCGTCCATTTCAAAGAGAGTTATTAGTCCAAGGTGTGAGTAGCAACTGAGTATTTTTCACAAAAACAGGGAATGAACCTCGAAATTAGCAATGAGAATTATGAGAACAATTTCGAAATAGCACAAGAACTGGAACAACAGGAACCGTTGTGTGCCCCTTGATAACTTTGTTAAAGAAGTTGCCATGAATATCGAAAAAAAATTCCATGCATTTTCTGTGATTTGAACGCATTTTTTCCCCAGGTAGAGGTTTGCTTTTGCAAAGCCGTATAAAACCTAACTTGCGTTTGCTTGCATTTTGTGTGTGCCCAGCCTACTCAATTTGAGCAGCACGATTTGGTAAAGACGAGAAGCAAACAGAGAATTTAGTATTAATAAGTATTTTTTTATATTTTTTTCATATATGTTAAGAACCTGTTTTCGATATGTGACGCTAGATTTTAGGTTTGCGTGTAATGAAAAAATACTGTGCAGAGTAGGGAAAGGCCAGTATTTTGCCCACCTGATCAATGTGGGCGTAGCAACTGAGTGTTTTTTTTTTTCACAAAAACAGGAAATGAACCTCGAAATCAGCAGTGAGAATTATGAGCACAATTTCGAAAAATAGTACAAAGAACTGGAGCAACAGGAACTGTTGTGTGCTCCTTGATAACTTAATTAAAGAATTTACCGTGAATATTAAAAAAAAAAATCCATGCATTGTCCGTGGTTTGAACGTATTTTTTTCCCAGGTGGAGATTTGCTGTTGCAAAGGCGTATATATAACCTAACTTGTGTTTGGTTGCATTTTGTGTGTGCCCAGGCTACTAGAAAGAGACAGCTTGAAAGCAGCACGATTTGGTAAAGGCAAGAAGCAAACAGAAGATTTAGTATTAATTAAGAAATAGCTATTAAGCGAGAAAATTTATTTTTAAGAGATCATTACGTAAACGTGCCCTAAATCAGAGTCCGAAAGTACTTCTTTGGGTTATAGGCGGAACATTGAGTAATTTATTAATTTTAACTGATATTTAACACAAAACACAAAAATATATTCACTGTATATATGTAACAAATATAGTTATGACCCTCATACTAACCGATGATTGAAGTCTTCAACCAAATTTACCGGGGCTGTCAGCTCTAGAAAGCAAGATAATACAAAATTAAACTGGACATCTTCTCTATGACGTGCATGTGGGCACTTGCTAAAATCTGGCTGACATGCAAGAAAATTCCACATGCCCGTTACAGTGGCATAACTCGGCCACAAGTGGTCCGAGAACACACCTGTGAGCTAGGAAATTGCGCTAGG
Source organism: Lithobius niger (assembly GCA_023313725.1). Lineage (NCBI taxonomy): Eukaryota > Metazoa > Arthropoda > Chilopoda > Lithobiomorpha > Lithobiidae > Lithobius > Lithobius niger. The sequence continues at coordinate 279,767 of JAHWFP010112652.1, forward strand.
AAATTGTAATACTTTAAACATACCATCAAAGACATGTGCGAATTTTCTTATGTGTAGCCCGAAATTATTAATCAACACAAAATCGACATCAACACAATACAGTTTCCATTTAAGGTGAGAAGTTTATAACATCAGTAGTCAAGTAAATGAATGACATACATATTATTGAAGTAACAATGTCGAGCAAATAGTGCAGATATTGTGAAATAATTCGTCATTGTAATGTCCGTGTTGGAATGGAAAACTCTACAATACTTCTGGCAACACTTTACGAGTTCTGACGTGGATAAACCACTGCCTCGTAAGTAAGGACCAGCATTAACCTTCTCTTTGTACATAAATTAGGTCTTTTTACAGCACACATTTTTTCTGACTAATGTCAGGAGGCTGGTCTTGTTTCGTATTCTGTTTAACCTTGGACTGACTTCGGGTTTACTCTCTTTGACTAGTTCTTCCCCCACTTTTCAAGGTTAAAACACTGCTGGACGAATCATCAAAGACGCCCAAAAACTCTTTGCTATGATTAACATCACCTGGAAAAACATCGCCTCAACAGCTGTAAACAAATTTCGCTGCCAAGGGACGACTCCGCTTGGTTGGCTGGTATGAGCTTCGGCCTGTACAAAACATGCTGGTACCAACGGTATTGTATGCACGCATCAAGCGCACTGTGATCTAGCGCACATGCAGAATTAAAGCGCGTATCTAGCGCACAGGCACACCGCGTAGGATCCTTAACAAAGCGGACAGGCTGAAGCAGACAGTCAGCACATTAATTACGAACTGTGCAAATAACTGGAAGTGGTTAAAATTGTTTCCAAGTAATTCTTGTTCATTTACCGAGGCAGTCAACAAAGATTAAACCTTTTAGGCAGCGCAAAGGACACCCGTACTTGTACTAGAGGTTGCTGACAAAAAAATTATAGTTGGTGGACTGATAATGCAAACAATCACTGTAGAATCAATGAAGGCGAGAAAGAAATTCTTACGCATATCATTATGTGATGGAACATGATCGCATTATTGAAACATTTTTAATTGCCATTTCAACCATTTTGAAAACGTGACATACTTGCAGATACTTGCAGGATCGACTCCTATGGTTAAAGCATCATGTCTATAATGTAGTACATTTTTTAACTTTAATATATGTACCACCTTTTGAGGTTCCAGACTAGTGAGATCCCACCTTTTCATACGCATTAATCATAACACATTACTAAAATTGGACGACAGAAAGACTAAAATAGCAGGGCCTGCACCTGCTTAATTTTAGTTTTTATTGCCTAACCGAAAATATACATTACCTGTTTTAAATAGTGTTTCTCCTTTTGAGCTTGAATTATCCCCTAGAAGCTTTGGAGCTTGTATCCCAGCCAGACTTGTACCTACTGCGCATGCGCAGGCTTGGGCTGGCTGTATAACACGGCACAGCCGACCGCTTGGCATTATTTCTTCACACCCAGAACCTATGAATTGAGGGAAGGCCTGGGTGGGACTAAAGGTAATGTATATTTTCGGTTAGGCAATAAAAACTAAAATTAAGCAGGTGCAGGCCCTGCTATTTTCGTCTTTTTAATTGCAGACGAAAATATTAATTACCTGTTTTAAATAGCGGACTTTTTCACCGGTGGTGGGATAGGTTCGCTCAGTTTCCCCTCATGTACAAGTCGGCGCCCTAAGAACAAGTCTTTGGTGAAGTTACTCCTAAAAAAAAACCTTAGCCAATTACACTGGAAGCGGAACCGGTGGTAGTGAATCGATCCGAGGTAGGAACGGAATCGATGAGGTTCTCCAGTGAGGCAGGGTTGGTGCGGCGAGGGAAAGTGAACAATAAGTATTGGTTTAAAGAAGGGTTTGCTAAAGCAAAGGAACCGCAATCAGGAGACTTAACACCGTGGGGTACAAGATAGGAAATCAGGCGGTAGTGCCGAAAACGCTTATCTTGCAGGGATGAAGATGTCGGACCACATCCGGTCGATAGGGTAGAGTAAAAAATTTCTCATTCGCACGATGGACCTCAGAAACAGGTTACGTGTAGGAACGAGATGGAATGATGCAGAGCACTGATGACTTCGAAGCACAGAAAATGGGATAGAGAACACTGTTTCCGGTGGGGGGGGGGGACGCGTCATGGTAATCCAAAATGTGAGGGAGGGTTCGAGAGATGGAGCGGTTTAAGTCACCGATGTATGAGTTTTGAGGCGAGGAACTAGTTCATGATGTCCGGAATGGGACGAAAGAAGCAGGAAATACACCAAAGTCACACGAAGGAACTAGCTGTGTCGGGATCGTGGCTATTGTTGCTACTGTGAAATGTGGAACCGGAAGGCTATTCCTTTAGGTCTGACGGTGGCAAGGGGAATATGGCATCTCAGAGGTGGAAGAGGCTGAGCTTTCAGCTATATCATGAAAAACTGGTGAGGAGCGTGGGGCGTCGTCATATTGCCAAAAGGAATGGGAAGAGACCTAGCAGAACCAACGGATCACCATGGCCGCGTTTCAGAGTCACTGGAGACGAGGATGGTGACGGGAGGATCGCCGTCCGGAGTATGGAACGTCCGGGTCCTAACGGATGGATCCTGGTATGGTGATGGCAACGGCGACGGGGCTTCTTTGAGTAGGTCTGTGATGGACGGTCTTAGTTGAGAATGTATCCGAAGGATTGGGGGGGGGGGTGGACCAGGCAAACATGCCTTGGTTGTTGTGGGTGCCGACTGAAGGTGCCAGATTTGCGACCGAGCACAGTAGTATGCCCGTCACGGTGGGGATGCCGATAGAGAGTGCAAGCGGACATAAGAACGGAGCCTTTGGAGGAGCCAAGAGAGAACGTGTAGTCTTGACGCGTACTCTGGAATGTCTTCTTGTTGGAGTCGGATGGAACGTCTTCTTGATGCTGACGGCGACGAATCTCAAGACCATCGATCCGGGAAGATGAGGAGGCAGATACGGCAGATTTTATTGAGGCCATTACATTGGCGGAAAGCGTTTCTTGTTTCCTCTCTACAGACAGAGGTCTAGTAAAGGGAAGGAATGGTGGTGAGGAAGGTGGTGCAGTCGGTCCTAATGGGAGCAAGTGTCCCCCCCCCCCCTTTTGTCGAGCAGGGGATCGAGGGGTGACAGGAAGAGTGTAAAAGCGTTCCGTAAGGGACGCAACCATATTTCCAAGACAAGGGCGTGCTTGATTTTAATATCACGGTAAGGGACTGTAGACGGAATGCACGACCGGAACGCAGGGTCGGAATGCAGATTCTGAATGTAGAGCGGAACGTGAAGGTCAAGAGCGGGATGGTAAAACGTCGAGATGTCGGAGGAAAGAAGGCTGGCGAAGGGTCAGAAAAATCCCAAGCAAGAGCAGGCGTTCAGGTGAAGGAACATTGACCTGTGAAAATGCAGGATGTGTAAGAGGGCGGCAAGGAACTGGTGATGCAGAAGAATCGTGAAAGGAACGCCGGAACGTAGGGAACGGTACCAGCAGATGTGTGTCGCACCACTCCAATAGTTTTGGTGAAAGACCGCCAGAGGATCCAAGGGGTACAGCGAAGACCGGTGAAGGTTGCTTGAGAGATGCGTGGAAAGCGCCCGGAACGTCTGTGCTGGAACGGACCTCTAGAGGATTCATTTGGGAAAGCGGCCATAAGAGCCGGAAAAGTAGCTGCGGTGGGAGAAGCGGCTGTCGTACTGGCTGGGAACAGATGATGGGGGAACAGCCCGAACGACGGTTCAGCATATGTGATGACCAGGCGATCCGGGTGTGCGGAGCTGTAATGCCCGACTGCCCGTCCATCGTTGTCCGGATCCAAGGGAAGAAGGAACCGGTACTTCACTGTCCATTGTGGACGTGGAATTGGTGCAGACGACCACGTTCCTATAGAAGGAACGCAGGAACGTCGTAAATGGCCTGATCGATCCTAGGACCGAGGAACCGGAACCATAGTGGGAGTAAGCTCAGGGCGGTCACAACGAAAGGTTGGATTTTGGTGTTGAGGAATCGAGTCCCTATAGATCGTGAGCTCGTCTGTCTTATTTGTTGTAAGAGAGGGAGCACGCGCCGGACGTTTTTCCGACTTGGATTATTATGTCGAGTAGGATGATAGCAGCCGTCGGGTTGAAACCAGAGGTTCCCCTGGAAGTGTAGGAATAGCACAGAGCCTAAGTGCTGGTGGAAGTGTCCGATGGTTGCCCCCTCACCCCCGATCCGGTACCGAGGATCATGAGGGAACCGAGGGAAAGACGGAATCGTGAGTCTGCTTGCAGAAGGACACCGGAATTGACATAGCAGCAGACTGTGCGAGAAGAGTCATGGTGGAAGAAATGTGGTTGCCAAAGGGCCCAGGCTGGATGCTGATGCCTGGTTCCGGCCCATTAGTCGTGGCTGCCAAGCAGTGGTGGGGTCGATGTAGCAGCTGAGAAGGCTTATTATCATCGCAAGAAATACACAGCCTGGAGGGAGCAGGCGGATAAGTGGCGTGATGACGGTGGGGCCCAATCCCTATTGATGGGGAGGAATCGAGAGCTTGGGATCGCTGGAATAGAAACATCAACAAGAAGGCAGGTGGTTAGTTGGCTATGAGTAAAGAAGGAGAACCAGTCCTTCCTTTGGTGGTTCCCTTGTCCGTGTTACAGCTGAGGGGAAGGGGGAACGTAGCCCAGAGTGCAGGTGAGTAACATCTACCTAAGTCGATGGTTAGATAAGTCAGAGCAGCTGAACTGCCCGGCCTAAGGTTCTATATGACAGAGGCTGCGCAGAAGAATGCGCAGTAAGGCAGCAATGCGGATGGATATCTTCAAACAGGAACCACAAACGAGTGCGTCCAATAGATAATTCTAATGAGCCGAGCACGGCGGATCCTTGATGGTAATGGCTGAATTACAACCATGCAGAATCGTATAAATGAAGGAAGCTGCGCAGCAACATGAGCAGTGGGGTCGTGTTGTTGTTGGATTGAAGAGACAATGTCCTCTGTATTTGTGACAGACCGAGGTCTGGTAAGAGGAGCGTGGGGTAATGGGATGCTGTCGTTCTGCTAGTGCGAATGCCCCCCCCCCCATCCATCCCCTGCATCATAGGCCAAGGCCGAGCAGGGGATCGAGGGGTAACAGGAGGAACGTGCATTGCAGAGACGTCTGGCGGATCATTGTCCGATGGATGTTGTCTAGGCGGATTGATGATAAGACGGTTGTTGTCAAACAAAACCGAGTCGTGTCAAGGAACCAAGAGCACGGTCGCAAGGCGAATCGTTGCTACGATCCATGCGAAGTGTAGTGGGATTCTTGTGTGGAAGTAGACGACGATTTCTTCCCCCTCCCCTTTCCCCAGGTATGGGACCGAGGGTTGTTGGGGAGCCGAGGGGAAAAAGGCAGAACGTTAATCCGCTGGATGAAGGAGACCGGAATCGACGAAGAGCAACCGGTAAGTTGTAACGATGTATTCCCGTCCGCAGGGATCGTACAGAGATGGCTGGAATCGCAGGGATCGTGAACACGTTCCGGGTTGTGCGAATAGCAGAACGGATCGATTCCGTTGTAGCTAGTAGTTAGCCAAAGAAGCCATGGTTACACTGGGCACACCCTTAACATTAATAGATGGTAAGGGGCACAGGAACCGTAACGGAACCTAAAGAGGAAGGAGCAGTGACTACACTGCTCATTGGGAACTGAGATGGAACCATGGCAGGCGACCACGTTCCTGTTGGGAGGAACGCAGGAACGCCGTGGATGGTCGGAACGGCCGAGGATCAGGGAACCGGAACGAAGATGGGGAACTCAAGGCAGTCACAACGACGTGAACGCCCTAAGAGAAATGATGCCAAACGGTCGGCTGCGCCGTGTTATATAGCCAGCCCAAGCCTGCGCATGCACAGTAGGTACAAGTCCGGCTGGGATATGTTGTAAAGTTCAATGATTGTAGTTATTAAAATATCAGCAAATAAACTACACTACTCATGTTTACTTCTAGACTACAATATACATTCGGAGTACAGATACAACGCCATGTTAGCAGCCTGCTAGTGACACCTAGCGGTCACTAATACAATTGTGACCACTGATTTCTATATGCATACAACACGTTTTCTTTTTTAATAAAAAAAAAAACGAAACAACAAGAAAGTTTATGACTGGTTGACTGCATCACAAACATAGTCATTCAGCCTTTCAGGTCTTCTGATCAACCGTCGTCTTGATGTCATCATTTGTCGGGTTTCCGGGTTCAGTGGCCTGTGGGCTGGTGGATGCCTTGCTCCGACAATGTTCTCCATTTCTCCTTGTGGGCTCACTTGCATTGTCTTCCCATTCTATGCTGGCAAACGGGTCTTCTCTTGCCTGAATTTCCTTCTCGTAGCACTTTCTGAGATGGATTCGATTTCGAATGATGTTTGTTCCTTCCCGTGTCCTTAGCTCCTAGGATCGTGGTTCTTCTCTTTTCTTTGTAACGGTTGCTGTTCTCCAGCCGTTATTTTCCGTTCTTGCCCATACATGTTCTCCTTGAACAAATGGTTTGAGAATTCTACCTCTCGCTTTTTTGTTCTTTTCCCATTGAGTTGGCTTTGTATTTGCTTTGGGCTTCTGGTATGCTGGCAGTAGAGTAACTCTGATGGGGTTTCCTTAGTTCCTGGAATAGGTGTTGTTCTCCTTGTTAAGAACGCTAAGTAAGGATCTTTGGCATCCTTCAGTACCTTGCAAAGGGTCTTCTTGGCAGTCTGTACCGCTCTTTCGACTTGTCCATTGGACTGTGCATATCTTGCACTCGTTTTTGTGTGATGAATCTTCCAGTCAGACATGAAATTTTGGAAATCCTTCGAGTTAAATGGCGGTCCGCCATCTGTTACCACTGGCATCGGATATCCGTGTATTGCAAATATCGACTTGAGCGCCGGTAGCACTGTTGAGGCCTTCAAATATGACAATTTCATTAGTTCTATAAACTTGGAGTAATAGTCTATTACCTCCAGATACTTTCCTCCTTGCAGTTCAAAAAAGTCTATTCCTAGTTTCACCCAGGGAGTGTTTTCGACTTGGTGTGGAAGCAATGGTTCACGGGAATTTACATTTTGGGCTTCCGCACATGTGCTGCACTTCTGAATTATTTTTTGAATTTTGTTTTGTCATTCCCGGTCAGTACAATACTCTGCGTGCTCGTTGCTGGGTTTTGGTGATACCTTGATGTGCTTCATGTAGCCTCGTTAGCATTTCTTTGCGTAACGCTTCTGGATTGATTAGCTGGTTACCCTTCAGGATCAGCCCATCATACACTTGTAGCCCAACTTTCACGTTCCAGTACATCTTGATGCTTTTGTGCACCCGCTGTCTGTGGTGTGGCCATCCATCTTCAACCATCTTCTTCAGCTTTTGCAATGCAGGGTCAGCTTCAGTAACTTTCGTCACTTCTTCCAGCTTGAGATCTCTTTCTTTGTAGCTTAGCAAAATTTCCTGGGTTTGGACATCCTCGTCTGGCGTTTCAAATGGTCTTCCCTCGACCGGTGCTCGTGACAGCATGTCGGCTAGTGTCATCTCTCTTCCAGGTTTATAGCGAAGTCAATCTGGTACCTCTGCAATCTCAAAAACAAACGTTGTATTCTAGAAGTCAAAGTTGTCAATGGTTTCTTGATCATACTGATCAGTGGCTTATGATCAGAGAAAACGATACATTTCTGTCCATACACATATTGGTGGAATTTCTCGCACCCAAAAGTCAGGGCTAACAGCTCTTTTTCAATATGTGCATACCGTTGTTGTGCTTGCGTCAGAGCTGTTGAAGCGTAGGATATGGGTCGGTCTTCCTGAATCAGGACTGCTCCCATTCCTATTGGCGACGTATCAACCATGAGTATGACTTGCTTGTCTGGCTGGAAATAGGCTAGTGTTGGGGCTACTGTGATTCGTTCGTTTACATAGTCGACCGTCTTGTCGTAGTTTTCATTCCATTCCCACGACGAGTCTTTCTGCAGGAGCTTACGTAATGGAATCAGTTCAGTTGCCAGATTTGGTAAAAATTTGCTTAAATAATTTACCATGCCCAGCCATCTCTGTAGCTCTTTCTTGTCTTCTGGCTTTTTCATGTTTGTAATTGCTCTTATACGTTCCTCGTCAATTGCAAGTCCCTTAGCCGACAGCTTGTGTCCTAAATACTTGACTTCTTCTAATCCCAACTGTGTTTTCTTTTCTTCTAACTTGAGGCCTTTCTTTCTCGCTCATTGCAAGGTCTTTTCAAGTTGTATGTCATGGTCCTCTTCTGAATCCCCCCATGTTAGGATGTCGTCTACAAATGGTTCTGTTTTTTTTTTCGGACTCAAACATCTCCGACATTTCTCGCTGGAATACTTCAGGAGCTGCTTTAATTCCATAGGGCAATCGGGTAAATCTGTACCTTCCGAATGGCCTTGCAAAGGTGCATATGTACGAACTCTCTTCATCCAGTTTCTTTTGGTGAAAGGCAGACTTTGCATCAAGTACTGTAAATTTCTTTGCTCCAGCGAGTTTAGCTATTATTTCATCGAGAGTAGGCATTTTGTAGTGAGAACGATACATAGCTTCGTTTAGTACTTGTGGGTCTAAGCACAATCTTAATTTTCCCGTTGGCTTCATTATGATGACCATTGGATGCACCCACTCCGTTGGCACGTCCACTTTGACAATGATTCCTACGTCACCCATTCTTCTTTTCTTCCTTTACTTTATTCATCAGTGCAAAGGGCACTTTTCGTTCTGGGGACACTTGTGGTACTGCATCATTCTTCAGTTTGATATGGTACTCCTCTTCTAAGGTTCCCATTCCAGAAAACACATCAGCATATTTTTTCACAATTGCTTCTGTCTTGCTTATAGTAGTGTTTTCTTTAATGTTGACTGCTTCAATTCTTTTCAATACTTTTAGTTTATCAAAACAAGCATCTTCCCCTAAAATTGGATCCAAGGCCTTTCTGCTGACTAAAAATGGTAACTCGACTTTTGTCCCATTGTAACTGCACAGTAGCACACACTGTCCTACTAGTTCAATTGGTTCTCTGTTGTTACACACATTTTAAGCCCAACCACAAGTCCGTGAGACCTCTGTGAGCCGAGCTATTCGAAAATATGTGCTCAGCTTCACTGGAGTTTCTTTGATTTTGACTGCTGGCCTTATTGCTATACAGGTTTTGTGTGGAATGACATTTGCCTGGGCTCCCGTATCTGCTTTGAAGTTGACAGTCTGTGCCCACTCGCACTGCTACTTGTGTTTTGCAACTTGCTTTAATTTGCTCAACTGTCAAAGCACCCAGAAAATATGTCGGTTGTTCATTTTCGTCATACTGGACTGCCCTTACCTGTGTTGTCGTTTTCGAGAAACATATTCGTGCAAAATGATTTTTCTTTTTGCATTTATTGCACATAGCTCCATTATGCAGGGCAATCCCGGGGTTGGTGGGTTTTTCCACAGTATTTGCATTCCTGTAACTGACCACCTCCCTTTTTCCTAATATTATTTTGATTTGCCTTCCAATTTCTGTTTTTCATAAAACTGTTCCCTCCTCCACTAGCTTGGTTTGTATTGTTATTTTGCTGGTAATGTTTTTTTACCGTTTGTATTGCCTGTTCTGGCCCAACAAACATCTTCACTTGTTCTTTGGATACCTCCGCAACTCTGCATATCTCTACAGCTTTTTCCAATGTCAACGATTGTCCAACACGTAATAGTCTATCCATTAGCGCTGCACTATAAACGCCTTCTACCAGCACATCTTTCACAAATTCGTTTGTTTTATCACCATACTAGCACGTTTGCACCAATCTCTTTAATTTCGTTCCGTATTCATCAATTGTTTGTTGTTCTCCCTGTTTTTCTTTCATAAAAATTCGTCGTTCAAATGTTATGTTTCGTTTCGGAATGTAGAACTGTTCTAATTTGTCTAAAACCATAGTCAATGTGCGGTTGCTGTCTGCCATTGCCGTCCCATCTGCATTTGTATACTCAAATGTTTGTTCTGATTCTTGAGCTTCATCTCCGATTACATGAAGCAGAATAGCTATCTTTCGTGGCTCTGGGTTACTTGTATAATCTGCAGCATCCATATAATTATTACATTTCTTCCTCCATTTCGTCCAGGCATCCGCTGGATTGCTTCCTGGCACGAGTGGTTTGGGTGGGGCAAACAACTCCATTTTTTTATTTTTCGTTACCTCGTGGGCTAGCTGTTGCGTTTCCGTTTGGTTTCTCTTTGATTTCTTTAATTGGATGACTCGATTTCGATCGCTGATCCAGTTGCATTTATTTCTGACACCATGTTGTAAAGTTCAATGATTGTAGTTGTTAGAATATCAGCAAATAAACTACACTACTCATGTTTACTTCTAGACTACAATATACATTCGGATTACAGATACAATGCCATGTTAGCAGCCTGCTAGTGACACCTATCGGTCACTAATACAATTATGACCACTGATCTCTATATACATACAACAGGATACAAGCTCCAAAGCTTCTAGGCGATAATACAAGCGCAAAAGGAGAAACGCTATTTAAAACAGGTAATGAACATTTTCGTCGGCAATTAAAAAGTGCTCTTTCTAGCACATTCTATATTACACTCATTCATCGATAATTATTATCCTGCAATCTAGACTGCTTAAACCAAATGCTGTAAACTGGTATAAGTTCCAACTTGAATACAGGGAAGAAAAAAGCTGCAAGTGTTAGCAGTTGCCACCTGTCTTAAGCTGTGCCCAACATATTGCTTATCCTCAGAATGAAAACCCGCAGGTGCCTATCGAGCTAGGGTGCTATAATGATCTGGTTACAGCGTTCAGCTATACCATCACCTAAACACACACATAATTAGCAGTAAACTTATACAGATGAATAAATGTGAGTAAAAAACTAAAAATCAGTTAAAATTTTAACCTAAAATGTGAAAAAAAAACATGAAGAAAAAATTGTACTAATTCAAATGATAAAAATAAACGTGGTGAAAAACAGTTCATATTGGTAGTAGTTAGAGGTTATACATAGTATATCGGATATCTCATAGGAACCCAAAATTTCTTTACGTTATAATTGCCTCAAAAGTGGTATGTCGGACTCTGTAACTGATTCAATGCCATTTCATCCCCACCTTTCACCCAACCATCTCGGCGGCTGCAGTCAATCCCGGGAGGTCTTCTTGGAAGTCACCCGAAGGCGTGCTTCTACACAGCGAAACTTTGTGATAAGAAGTGAAGCTACGCGTCACTTTGTGGAAACATTGCAGAGCGAGGGCTGAAGAGTAAAAACTTAAAGTCTAAATCTTCTTCTTCTTGTTCTTTTTGTTCTTCTCTTCGAGTGTACAACATTTTTATTACCGCGAGCCTAACACCTCACAAGAAAAGACTGCGGAATCCCATTTTATTTAAAGATTTTGTGTGTTTATTTTGCAGTTGGCTGAACGAAAGAAGTTTTTTTTCGCAGAAAAACAAAATTACGGTAACTGTCAGAGTTACCTGAAGGAAAGACGATAACTTATGCTTAGTTGAGCGAAATAAAGAAGTTTCTTTTTCACAGAAAAACAAAATTACGGTAACTTTTTGAGTTACCTGAAAGAAAGACGCTGGCCTAGTTAGCTAATTACGTTTGTTAGCTCGGTGAGCCTTCTTCACGAGTGAACAAGGTTACATTCTTGTTCGGTTTAAAATTCAGCAGCACCAGCAGTGAGCAGCCACAGAACAAGGTTTAAGGTGCAATAATTTCGAACGAACGAACGAAAAAAAGATACGGGCCGCACGCTATAAACCTCGACCATTTTAAACTCGCTTCTTCCCACCGAGCAAACACAAAATGACAAGAAACGAGATGAACGAGCTGGAATATTTTTAAAGACATAACTAAAACGGAATAATCCTTCTTTTTCTCGTTTAGTACGGTTTTTAGAAAAGCGTTTCGTTCTCGAGAATAAAATGACAAATGCCGTATTTTTTCTACAACTATTTATTACTCTACAGATTATATTCGTGATTCGGGGAGTAAAGCTTTAGCAGCTTGCTGACACATGGATCGACATAAGGTTTTTTAGTACTGAGATGGAAATGTCTTTTCTCAAAAGCGCACCACTTTCTTGTTATTGTGATCTTTCGTAATCTTTTGTAATCTTTCGAACTGTCCTTTTAAAGGGCAATTACATCCATTTTGACATGCACGTGATACTTTTGGACCACTTAAACAATAACTAAACACAAGAATTGCGGTAA
>JAHWFP010112652.1:296967-329355 GCA_023313725.1 Lithobius niger
TATATCAAGATTCGGGCCTACTGATCATGTAGACGGAGTATGCTTCTTGCTGTGGCGCCACTCCTGGGGTCGATGCAAATGGTTACTTAGTGACTTCCATTTTTTTGTGGAAGCATCTACATTAACGATATAGGCACATTTTCGGCAATTTTAGGAAGCTGGTCGCAGGCAAAAGTTCCTTCAAAATGAAGGCCTAGCTTGCGGTGTCGCGAAGCGGCTGCTCGGAGTTGATTTGTCTGAATATTTTTTTTTCTTTAGATATCGTATAGCACAGTTCTTGTTTTGTCACTTTTCAGCACCGACTGGTGAACCATGTATAGGACCAAATAGACGGTATCGGGAAGCGCCTCGGAGAAGTGCATGTCGATTCTCGTCGATTCTTGCTTCACTGATGAAAAGTGGCACTCGTCGCTGCTCGAGTCAGGGGTAAAATCAAAGCCGTTCAGAGTGTTCCCAGAAGCATACTCCGTCTACATGATCAGTAGGCCCGAATCTTGATATATCTTGCCCATAGCTTGGATCAAACTCCTAAAGCTTTGGACGAAAGACTGTTCGTGAAACCCAGGCAAAGGGGAATGCTAGGCACTTGTTTACGATCGACAAGCAATGACAGATAGTTCATGTTGTAATTTTTGAAATTGAAGGGATTCTTTTTCAAGTTGCCATTGTAAGAGGCATTGTACACCAGTCCAATAATGTACAATGAAGGTAAATTTCCCAAGACAACATTATCGAGATTGCCCTTGAAGTTACCTTTACTTACCTTTTACTTCCACTCGATGTAGAGGATACTTGGCTTTTCCATTATTGAGAGCAGCGTTGTGACCTATTAACACAGAAGGGCTGGGAACAACTTTACGTACGTGCAGGGAAGCGCGGGTGAGGACTCTGTTTCTAGTAAATTTTACTCTCAGGTCGACATTACTGAGCTGGAGTCTTGTTTGATGAAGCAAATCGCTATGTGGTCTTGCCCACAAATCCACGATCCTACTGTTGGTTACGAGGCCTCTTCTAATCACCAGGCCATCGTTCTTGTTGGCAGGAGTGATGCGGCCACCAGTCTGCTTGCAACACTTTTTTTCTTTTTCAACCCCGTACCAACCTGCCCCTCCCGTTAATTTTTCTACCGCATCCTGTTTAGCCGCTTCCTACCCCGATTGCCCCGATTCAATAGCATTTAATATTTTACCTCTACTACGAAGAGCATATTTTCCATGACCACCTAATAATCCCTTTTTAATAAACGGAACGGCTGAGTGAAATAGACCTCCCAGAATTTGACCTAAACCAATGTTGATGCATGTTTTTAGTTTCCTTTTTCTACGTCGTCTTTTCCTTTTTTTTTAAGAGGCGATGGAATGTGTGGGTTAAATCATAGGTGCCTTTCACGATTCTGTATCAGCACCACCGTAATATTAGCTTTAGCCTAGAAAAACAATGAGAAACCATATTTTTTAATGCCGATGAAAATATACATTATCGTTTTTATAGCAGTTTCTCCCCTTTTGACCTTATTTTCCCTAGAAGTTTGAAGGTTGGCTTCCCTGCTGGGCTCGTAATAGTTCTGCGCATGCGCGGGGGCTTGGGCCAGTCTATGTAAGCACGCTACATCAGCCGAACCACATCATTTCTCCTAGGGCGCTCACGCTAATGTGACTGCCCTTGAGCTCGGTTCCCGAAGAAAAAGAACACGCGTGCCGTCGATTGCCCGGTTGCCTTTGGCAATGAATACATTGATTGCCGGTTCCCCGGTTCCCTCTGCTGTCGCCGGCAACGCTTGTGCGACCCTCACCGATCCAATACGTCCATTCCCTTCGGTTCACATGGACCCACCAGTTGTCATTACGGTTCCCGATTCCTTGGAAATACCTGTCGTAATTAATACATTCATTCAGCGGTCCGTGATCCGTCCTGTCTTCAAGCGGTTCCAGTTTCGGCCTCGTTTCTTTCAATTGCCGATTCCCCTCACACAGTGTTGGCACGAGAGCTACTAACATATGGATTCACCAATCCTCACTTCTGGTGGGGGATCGCTCAGCGATCCCGGGGAGGAGGATTCGGTCCCCTTTTCCTCAACCCAATCGGAGGGAGAGAACTTCAATCCCGGTTCCTGTGCCCCTTGCCATATATTAATGGTTGAGGGTGTGCCCAGTGTAACCATGGGAATAGTCGGCACTTTCATGGCGAATCACGACTGGCTCCGATCCCTATTCCACTGGATCGTGTTTACGATTCCTCTCGTTACCAGTCACATTTGTTTCGCTTTCTCTGCGACAGGGGATGCATCTTTGCAGCTTGCTCGTTCCACTCCACCTGCGACGACATCGATTCCGATTCCCTTCTTCATCACGATCCTCGGGTTCGAGACCTGGGGGGAGGACCGATATCTACCTCTGCAGCCAACGTTAATTACCACTCACATATCGAGCCTTTTTATCTAGACCTGGTTTAGTTCCTCTTGCTGTGGGTTCGATCCCACCACTAGTGGGCTGGAACCGGGGCCCAGCTTCCAGCCTGAGCCCCTTTGCATCTTCTACTACGATTCTTCCCTTGTCGCTATTACCTCGATCCCTCATCTCGATTCCATTCTTGTATTGACAACACGATGCACGCGTCATGGTCAATAGATGATCGTTAACCCTGCGCATGTGTCTGCACAGCCTCCATGAAACAAGGCCCCTGCACGTTTCACACCCCTTCCACACTGCACTCTACTTTCATTCTGCCGATTCCCTGCACCTTCGCGTTGGATGCAACCGACGACTCTTTTCCGACGTGCAACCCTCTGCGCACGTTTCTGCGAATGGAAATTGGTGCAATGGAAACCGCCCATTCCTCGTTTCCCGATCGCCTCCAGGCAATGGCTCCTGTATAGCAACTGATTCCAGGCGATATTAATTATAAATCATACACTAGGAAGATGTGTTCTTAACACTCCACTACACAACCTGACGTCCTTCGCAGCTCGACCCGCCTGTTCCATCAAGCTCCTCGAAGTGAAGAACTCGGTTCCCGGTTGCCTCTTCGGTTCCCGATTACCCTCTAATTACCTGGTCCTGCCTTGAACAAAAGGCTATCCCAAAGAAGCATCTTCGGTCAGCCCTCCATGCTCTGCCTCTCCGGTTCCCTTGACGCAACCGGCTTCCAAATAAAAGAACAGTCCTCGATTCCCGATTCAACCACGACACGCGCTGTTTACATCGCTCCATAAATGAAGAACTTGGTTCCCGGTTGCCTCTACGGTTCCCGATTACCTTTCCGGTTGCCATTACATACCTAACACAATGGACACTTCCAAAGTTGGGTCTCCAATCCACCTCCCATGATCCGCCCCTCCACGTCCCCTGACACAACTAGGCTTCTAACTCTGTTAAGCCTCCTAGCGGATCATGAGACTCTCGACTACGCAGCGGTTCCCTCTACTCTTCGGTTCCCACCTTGCGTTTGCACATACAATAATATACTTATACCGTCAGACCACGCAACTGTATTCTGCTTACCTTGCCATCACGATTCCTGGTTCCCGATTATCTTTCAACGTGGTTTCCACCTTTCATGGGACAGTACCATTCATCTTTAACACGCTGTTTACATCGCTCCAAAGTGAATAACGCGGTTCCCGCTTACCTCTACGGTACCCGATTACCCTCCGATTGCCTAGTCATGCCTAGAGCAAAGGGTACTCCAAAGACGGGTCTTCGATCCGCCCTCCACGATCCTCTTCCCCGGTTCCCTTGACGCAACTGGCTTCCGAAGCTGTTAAGTCTTAGAACTCACAACGAATCATGAGCTCCTCGATTCCCAGTAACCACTAGAGAATCCCTTTCTGAGCTCTCGGTTCCCCTCAACCGCATGATATGGTTACCTCTTCTCCGATTCCTTGTAGCCAACCTGCTCCAAAACGTGACTTACGGCCCTCAGCAAGGAACTCACCCGTGCAAAGGAAGCTTATACCAGGCTCAAGTTACAAATCAAGACTCGCACAGCTGCTACTAAAAAGACATCTTCTTTACATCGCTCCAGGTCGATTCCCGATTACCCGGTCCTCGGTTCCTAGTTCCCGATTACCGATCCTCCGTTCCTGGTTCCCGATTATCTTCCCGATTACCATCTTTCCGTAAGTAAAGGGTGTGCCTTCTGACAGATCGTAATTCCGCCTTTACGATCCACGTTTCCGGTTTCCCTGGACCAGCCGGTCTCGGGCAACATTAAATTTTTAGAACTCGCAGCGGATCAAGATCCACTCAATCCCGGATACCCGTTGGGAATCAGTTCCTGTCTGAACTCTTGATTCCCCCCGACCGTGTAACACGGCGACTTCGTTCCCGGTTCCCTGTGGCCAGCCCAGGACATACGATCCCTCAGTAAGGAACCTGATCGCACGACAGAACGTTACACCTGCCTTAAAATTCAAGCTAGGTCTCGGACGACAGCAACTAATTTAGCTTCGTCTTTTTCAACACGATTACCTCACGTTCATCTCTAACACACGACCTGCCCCTCTACAAACGCAAAATAAATAGACACGATTCCTGGATCCACTGGTCTCTCGTCCATCCCAATGAAGCCGGTTCGCATTAAGGTGACTAAAACGACCTCTTGCTCCTCAAAAACCAGTCTCTTCATGACCCACAAATATTACAGTTCCCTTGGTTCTGCCACCAATTCCCGATCCACTCGCCAAGTTCATGGTTGCCTAAAAATTGCGCTAGCCGCAACAACGCCACCTACTGCACCCTTTCCTCCAGTCTCGACCTTACATAAAGCTCTTACTCGTAGAGTTCACTTGTTGGCAAGAGATTGAAACAACCTGGCTTTTAATATAAGCTTTGTGCTTTCTTTCACAGAAATATTAGCATTTACATTAGCCACTCTTCGTGTTTCGGTTGCTTCCTTGCCTACACTCCAAGTGACGACAGCAAATATCAATGACACGTATTACTACGCTCAGTCTTGTACTCAACACTTCCACAACGCACCGTCAACCGCAGAGTTTCGTTCTCTTGCGGTTCCATCCTCCTTGTCACGTGAACCTTCTCCTACAGTTACTGCATTGCATAAAGCAGCCACACCTCCCTTGTCCTCACAGCTCAAGGATCCTTTAATTGCGGCATTACCTGCTCACTCCTCGATTACCGATACCCCTCTCTTTACTTCGGGAGCACGGTTCCTAACATTGTCTGTTGCATCATCTCGAAACCCTCCAAGCATGTTTTACTATTCAGTCTGGCAGTATGATGATGCCTCCGAGCTCCTACTTGCTCCCTTGGCCCTTCGGCCAACCAAGCGACCGTTGAATTACGTGGCTTCACCAATACATCTTCTTCATGTACTTTTCGCATAACTTTGCTCATATTGGACTTTCGTTCTTATGAAGGGTCAATTGCCACCATACACTTACTTATGCAACGGTTCCCTTCAACACCGACTCCCGGTTCCCTCATGCTACAAAACGTTCAAACGACACCATGCGAATCACGATGCCTCACCCTGCTACTTCTACATGCATCACTCAAGTACCGTTCCTCAAGTTTCGTCGATTCTCCTTCCCAACAAGGTAAACAGGTCATACGATTTATTACTTGTTCTACCTTATCCCCCGTAGTTTGTAGGACTCCTTACTGTGAAAACTTATGTCTCCTGCATCCAATCTGAAGAATGATTCCCATACAGTTCGCACCCTTAGCCTCCCACGTATACGATACATTCGATTCAGTACCTCTTCTTTCTTATCATGTTCCGTTGTGGGTATGGCTTTGGTCGTAAGGTTGTCTTCTCCGGGACTTGTTCCTTGGGGGAGCTGGCTCGTAAGGCGGGATACTCCAACCTAGCCCTCCTCCTAGGTGACAAAGTCTGCTATAAAAAAGGTAATATATTTTCATCGGCTATAAAAAGACTAAAATACCAGGGCCTGCACCTGGTTGATTTTAGTTTTTATTGCCTAACTGAAGATATACATTACCTTTAATCCCGTCCGGCCTCCCCTCCATGAACTAGGTTCTGGGTTCGGGAGAAATGATGTGGTTTGGCTGACGCGGCGTGCTTATGTAGACTGGCCCAAGCCTGCGCATGTGCAGAACTATTACGAGCCCAGCAGGGAAGCCAACCTTCAAACTTCTAGGGAAAATAAGCTCAAAACGGGGAAATTGCTATAAAAAAGGTTATGTTTATTTTCAGTTAGGCAATAAAAACTAAAATCAACCAGGTGCAGGCCCTGGTATTTTAGTCTTTTCGTTCTGTCCACGACTTACAGCTTTAATAAAAAACAAAAGGCACTTAACTGGTGCTAAGGTTATGCGATCAAAAGCGCCGTTAAGACCTCCATCTGTAAAAAAAAAAATTAGAATTCGTCAGGAATCACGTCTCTAGCTACAGTTCTTTTTTTCCTGAAAGTTAAAACTGATTCTTAGCTCTTTAATAAATGACCGCTTAGGAAACTTATGTTTGTAGTAACGATTAGTGGGGCTAAGCATTACCATCAGACTACCATGTTCTAAATTCAGAGTTAAGTATCTGTCACCATCCTGATTGTCAAACACATAAGAGGTCTTACTGTACACAAACTCAAAATAGCGATGGAAGCGTTCGGATCCAAATCCACTTCGTCATCAGCGTGATAACCTATACACTGAAATCCAGTAGCGTATCTATTGACTAAACAGTTTCACGTAATCTTCAAGTTTTAGACTAGCGCTAGCTGCTCTAAAGTAGGCAACTTCAATTGTGTTGAAAAAAATAATACACTAAACTGCAGTCTTTTTTTTTATAACAGTAGTGTTGTAGAAATAAGTTGTACTAACTACACTAACTCTAAACGCTAAGATAATGCGAAACTTCTCATATGAACAGTACAGTTTTTATGTAGCCAAGAAATGAAGAGTAATTTCTTTAACCGAATGAAAGTGATTGGTTCAGAAAAGGAAGAACTAGAAGTTTTGTTTACCTAAACAAACTACAGTCTCGAGTCATTACTAGCATCTACGGAAATTTAGGTTAGAACTGCATAGTGTGCACAGCCAGCTATAATTTCAGAAAACAATGTCATTCACTTTACTTAAGTTTCCAGTACTTGAAAGTTTAGGTTAACAACGAAAGCTTTCTAGTTTTAGTAAAAAAAATTACCAAAGTTAAAACTGAACAGCAAACAACAAACTTCAGAAAAATTACTTTAATTTAAACACAACGTCGTTAGCCAGGACAACTGTCCAGAGAAATTGGGGAAATCCAAAACACAATCAAAATATACTACATCTCCGAGACACAATTCAATTTTGGACCATTCGTTTTTCCATCTATAAACTGCAGTTCGTGACTTAATTCCCAGAATTAGAACCGCATAAATTTTATCTCTTTAAGCCTAGTGTCTATATGCTCTAAGTATTTGGTAGCGTGAACCTGATTGAAATAAGAAGAAAAGTAAGGAGAAATGTAAGCATTTAGCTTTCACATTAAATCCATCCAAATTTCTTGATCGAAATAAGCGTTAAAACGTGTGCCATAAGTAGCGAGAAAGTGTTCAGTCTATTTACGAATCAACAGCTTCGTAAAGCTTACGTGCTTGTTCCGAATTGTACAACCACAACCGGATGGCCTTCTCTAGTATTTTAACGTCGCTTTTGCAATATTTAACAATGTTTCATGACAAACTGGTCGTTTTTATGATTTTCGTACCACGTGAGAAGTTTGGCCCTGTCTTCTATTTTTATGAAATCCGGGTCGTAAAATTCACGATCAAACAGCTTTCCTACGCAGTTTTGGTTTTGCTTCATCACAAAATGTACATTGCATCGTTGAGAAAAAATGTGTTATAGCTACAGTGTTAGCTTGATGGTGAAAAGTCGTAAAGAGTTTAGCTAGTTTCCTCACCTGCCTGAAACACCATTTCTTTAGACTCGCAGAGAGTGCAATTGTCAGAATTTAAGCATTCCAAACATAGGATTCGAGGGAGGAGTGAGTTTGGATGAAGCAACGGTGGGTGGTAGGGTGCCAAGAACAGAACTGCACACAGAACAGTATCGAGGCCGCATTTGTGATTGTGGGGTGCTTTAATTTCCGACGCTACGTCCTTGTGACATTTTTTACATTTTACTAAATTCGGCAAGTCGAGCCCTTTTTAAAATTGGGGTTGATTTCTAAATGGTTCCTGAAACAGTCTTTACTACGAAAATAATGACGGCAGAATTGACACGTAACCCAGTACCGTATATAACATTTACGGTTCATAGTGTAGCAACAATAACATTTTATTCTTTGATACCGGTGTTTGTTTTTATCGCCAAATGGTTTCCAATAATCGAAACAATAATAGGTTTTCAAATTGCAGGGAAATGGTTTTCGTGCAATAATAAGCACAGCCATGAGTCTATGAAAATCGTTCCTACGGAACTTTTCATGGACTCATGGCACAGCCAAGTGTTTGGACGGGTCCCTTCCAAATCACTTCAAAAGTGGAACCCTGGCGTTCGAACAAAACAATTTGGTAGTCTTTAAAATAGTCTTAGAATCTAGATACACGCTAGTGTGTCGCGCCAAGTTAGGCAACAAACATCACATCAATTCAATTGTCAAGGTTGTAAACCATTGTAGCGCGACGCCATAGCGTCAGTGTCTAATATCCTGAAGCAGAGTTTGGCACATTTCAGATACTTGGGAAAAAATAATAAAGCGGCACAAAAGCTTAAATTATGGTAAAATAGAGAGCAATGACCCACCTGACAAAAAATAACTTGTATGGGAATGTTAGCTAAGTGACTTTCAATGCAAAATTTGACCCTCAGTAACGTTGCAAATGTGTTATTAGTTTTTTCTAATTCTAATCCGCTCATCCCCACGTTAATTCCCATAGGGTGATTATTCACCGATACAGAGATCTATAGCTGGAAGGCTTCCAGCTACGAAATTTGACGAAGGGCTGCAGTACGATACGAACTGCATACCTTTTCAGGTTTACAGCCTGGGGGTGTAACAGGAATGGCGTGGGAGGGCGCGAAAGTACAAAAGTATTGTTATAACCATTGTTAGTATTGTCGGCATCGTCTCTCATTGGACGGCCAAACTTCGGACAATGACCAACGTGTAAACTGATGTGCACATCTAGACTCCCACTAGTGTGTCGTCACAAATCAAAACAACTTTGCCAATGAAAATTTGTCTACGTCCAATTCACGAAAAACAAAGTGTCAAAATAAAGCCAAAAACTGGTAAAGAGGCCACCAAGTTGAAAATGGTTCGGCCTCTCAAATGAGTGAAATATGAAATTAAAATATTAGAAAAATTGCCATGACGTGGCACTTTATTACACATCTGCAGGTGATTTGAGTTGAGTCTAATACACAGTTAAAAAAGTGATATCATATCAAAAACCAAAACTGGTAAAAAGGACTGCCAAGTTCCAAATGGTTCGGCCCTTCAAAGAAGAGATCTCAACACACCAAAACATTCGCCAAGTTAATCTCATCGACTAATAGTTCGAAGGTTAAATGAAAACTAGAACATTGCATTCTGTTTTTTTTTTCGAGGGGCCTGGCTGCGTCGTACATTTGCGCTTGATGCCGGAGGTTGCGGGTGTAGGGTTTGGGGTAGCCGTTGCAATGCCATTTTGCTAGGGTCCCATCACCGCCTACCATCACCGATAAACGAAACGATCAATTTTAAATAGCGTTCGTAATGTACGGAAGTAAAGCCAAGATTTTGATCAAATCAAGTTCTGACAACGTCAGTCTAACGTCACTAGTTTGTAAATTTATTTCGATTTTCGCCCATGAGACGGCAACTAAAATTTTCCCCATTGTAAACTAGAGGCGTGTCGGCCATAAAGATGATGCAGTAAATTACGCCAATTCGTCAAACTGATGACCATGGGCTTACTGCTGGAGGACCATATTTCAAAGCACGCTATTTTGGGATGGGACAACGGCTAATACATATTGCTAAATAATGGGAACTGGTCTAGAACGAAAGTGTCTGCGTACTGAGCCATGATTTTTTTTTTAATTCTGCAACATAAAAAGAGAAAAAAGGCAGTATTTTAGTTTTCTTTCCACTAAGTTAATAGTTTTAGAATTTTTTTTTCTAATCAACTACAGCTTAAAAGAAATTTTACTAGTGATGGAAAGTGCCAGGAACAACTACGCGAAAATAGTAAGAATCGCTTATACTTCGTCACGCTAAGATTAGAGAAACCTCAACACAGATTACGATGTGGGAAAAGAAAAAGAAAGTACTCGCAATTTTACGAACCTGTAAAATTAAAAAAAAAATTGTCATCGCTGACTGTTTCGATACAGCTGGGTAACAAAAAAAAAAACGGACACACGTGGATTGTTAGTTAAACGGAGCAAGGCAAAGTAATTACAAACGTTAGGCTTTTGTAGCCTTTTATTAAAATAGCTTTACTGAAAACTATTTTAAAATTCTTGATATACTGCTCAAATACACTGCTCGCGCGTGTGTCATGCTAAGGATTCGCCATGGCTCCTGTATGTCCTAGGTAGAAGTAGTCGTAGCCGTGTTCCCTACGCCAAATTCGAAAGAGACGAAAATTTAAGCACAATTTTTTATCACTGAATTTTCAAAACTGGCATAAGGGAATACAAGACTCCATAAACCACTCTTCTAGTGGCCTTCAGGCCGAAAAAGTGTGCGAGGCAAGGACATTAGACGAATTTCCATTACACAAATTTCCTATTAGACGATTTTCCATTACACGACTTTCCAGTTAGACGATTTTCCATTTTACGACTTTACTGTTAGACGACTTTCCGTTATATTGTTATACGGTATACGTTCTTTCAATTATGCGATTTTCCAATTAGACGATATCTCTCGCCCCTCGCTCGCGCTCTGACGCTGCGGCTGTACACATAACATCAGAAACGCAGATATATTATTGTCCGGTTAGCAGTTTATCCATTATACGATTATCCATTATGCGACATTCCGTTTAGATGATTTTCCATTATACGACATTCCGTTTAGATGATTTTCCATTATACGACATTCCGTTTAGATGATTTTCCATTATACGACATTCCGTTTAGATGATTTTCCATTATACAATATTCCATTTAGATGATTTTCCAGATTTTTTATTTATGCAGATAAAATACGATTTCCCGTTAGACGATTTTCCTACGCCCCGATTTAAAATGTCTTCGCTTCGCTTGGCCAACAACTGAGGTGAATATTAAAAAAAAATTATTTTAAAATTAGAACCTAAGATAGCCTACGAACGCTGTTGCTAGCTTAAGTTAGAAGGAGGAAGGAGAGAGGGGGAGGGAGTCACGCTGGGTAAACCTTTTTTGGGGGGAATTGGAATTCGAGCGCAGTGCGCAGTTGTCAAAACGGAGAAATAATTGCTATTTGAAATCTGTAGGTGCGGTTTCGTCTGTGTGGGAATTATTCCAGAGATGTCATAAAATGTAAGGTCCTAAGAAGTAACGACTGCACGGGGTCAGCCAATTGTTCTTGTTGGGACTCTTTGCCCTCACCTGGAGATCGAACCACTTAACCGATTTTCAAGTTCTATAGCTTAAAACGTAGGTATGGACAAGGTCTAGGGCTTTTCGCACGTTATTTTAATGTAACTACAATATTCTCGTGACGGAAAGCCAAATGGGTTCGAAATTTTGCTCTCACCTAGAGATCGAACCTATGAACCGTTTTTAAATTTTTATAGCCTAAAATGTAGGTATTACCACCGACCAGGGCCTTTTGAAAACGATTGTACTGTGATTGCAGTATTCTCGCCGGCAGTGCATTTATTATTGAAGAACACTGGGCAGAAATCATTAAGTGGAGTAACGATATTTTGCATATCGAGCTAAAAACATAAAATTTGGTAAACAAGCTCTTACTTAGCATTACAAATCGATCCAGCCATGGAGCCCCACGAAATACCCCAAGAGCCCCTAGCGCCCTATCCTCAGCACCCCCTCCCCCCCTCCCCCCATAGCACCTCCCAGTGGCTTGGGAAACAACTGCTTGCAGATCAATTCAAAAACATGAAATTTGGTACACAAGTCATTCTTAGCAGCATAAATCGAATCAGCCATGGATCCTCCATGAACTACCCCCAAAGGGCCCCCCAGCTCCCCCCACTGCCTCCTCACTGAGGTTTGACCAACAAATGTTTACAAATCGAGCTAAAACATGAAATTTGGCCCGCAAGTCTTTCTTACCAGTACAAATCGTATGGACCCCCATGAAATACTCTCAAGGCCCCCCCAACATGCCCCTGTGTCCCCTCCCAGAGGCTTGGGTAAATTCATATAGATCAAAGCTAAAAACATTAAATTTGGTGTGCAAGTCATGCTGAGCAGCATAGATCTAATCAGCCATGGAACCCCGGTAATATACTCCCAAGGGGCTCCAGCGTCCCTCTGTACCCTCCTCCTCAGGCTTGATCAATAAATTCTTGCAAATCGAGCTAAAAGCTTGAAATTTGGTGCGCAAGTCAGTCTTAGCAGAACAAATCGAACCAGCCGTTGACCCCCCCCCCAAGAAATTCCCCCAGCCCCACAGTGCGTCCCTCCCGTGTCTTCCCCTGATGCTTGATCAACGAATTCTTGCAAATCGAGCTAAAATCATGATATTTGGTACACAAGTCATTCTTTGCATTATAAATCAAACCATCCATGGAACCCCCGTGAAATACCCCAACGAGCACCCCAGTGCCCCCCTGTGCCCCTTCCCTGATGCTTGACCAACAAATTTTTGCAGATCGAGCTAAAAGCTTGAATTGTGGCATACAAGTTTATTCTTAGCAGTACACATCGAACCAGCCATGGAACCCCCATGAAATATCCCCATGGCTCCTCCCCCCCCAGGCTCTCTCCACCACCCTGAAACTATTGCAGATCGAGCTAAAAGCTTGAAATATGGTACACACGTCATTCATAGTAGTACAAGTCGAACTAGCTATGCAACCCCCTCGAGACACTCTCCAAGGCACCCCAACCCTCCCTCCCCCCAGTGCCCCCTCTCTGAGGCCAAATCAACACATTCTTGCAGATAGTACTGAAAGAATGAAATTTGGTACGCAAGTCACTGTCAGCAGTGCAAATTAAACTAGCTATGGAACTTCCGTGAAATCCCCCAAGGTTCCTCAGTGCTCCTCCCCCCATGACTACTCCATGAGGCTGATATCCAAAAAATTCTTGTTGATCGTACTAACAGCAAGCATTGCGGTACACCAGTCAATCCTAGCAGTAGAAATCGAACCAGCCATAGATCCCCATGAAATACCACCAAAGCCTCACCCAGCATTCCCCTTTCTGCACACCCATGAAGCATAGATCATCAACAAATTCTTGCTGAACATACTAAAAACATGCATTGTAGCAGTAGAAATCGAACTACATAATGAACCACACGAGATGAAGCGAAGGTCCCCCAGTGCCTCCTTGTGCACTCTCCGTGAGGCTGATGACCAACAAATTCTAGTTAGCTTCGCTTTTTATCACCAAGTTCTCGCCCTGCACAGATTTGCTGTGTAGAAGCAGGCCTACGGGCGAGAGACTGGCCGGGGTTGGGGTGAGAGAGAAGCCGGGAGGATGGGCGCCGACGACTGGGCTTCTCCCCAAACTATGGAGAAATCGAAGACCACCACCCCGGAATTGACTACGCGCCCAACAGCCGTTGAGATGGTTGGGTTGAAGCCGCGGATGAAATAGCATAAAATCGGCTACGGAGTCCGACATACCATTGAGGCAATATAGAACATAGGGAAAACTTGGGTTCCTATGAGATATCCGATATATATAACCCCCTAACTACTATTGGTTATTCGCTAAAGTACCCCCCCCCCCCCAAGAAATTTGTTTCTGTTGTCTGAGGAAAACAAACATAACCTGTGAATTTTTGCATTTGTTCCTCGCAATACTGCATTTCTCTGGAGGTTTTTCAGTTCCTTGTAGCTGCCGGCTGCGTAACCCAACTGTGCATGTGCAACACAGTCCTCGTCTATAAAAGCTCTTTCGCGCGAAAGACAGGTCATTTTTTCCTCTCGATTATTGTCAGGCGGTGACTCAAGAGGGGAGGTAGGGTCGGTTTGGTTATGTACGTTTTCCTTAGGCAAAAGAAACAATTTTCAGCTAGCCTGGGCTGAGGGGCCGGCAAATTTTGTTTCTTGTTGCTGCTAGGAAACATACATAACCTATGAATTTTTGCATTCACAGATAGACCTCGTCAAAGTTAGGTGGCGGGCACCACCTTGATGAGCATCCTAGGGTTAAGAGCTGGCTTCCTCCAAAAAGTTAAACAAACTTCGCACTTTATTCAGAAAACATGAAAACAGTCGAATTTGTTCTCTTTTGGCAGAATGTGGTGGCCCTGAAAAGGGCCGTTTGTTTAAAGATGAGGGTCTTGCTTTCATCTTGATGGTGGAGTTGCTTCTGTTTTCTAGTGTTTAAGGGGGCTGGATGACACATCTGGCTGCTGCGATGGAGCCCAGACGATGTAGTTCACTGGCTTGCTTTGTCATCTCTCTAAAGTAGTGTGAGGTGAAGACGGAGGTGCTTCGCCATGATGCTGCTGTCAGGAAGTCCGGAACCGGGATGAACTTGTGGAATGACCATGATGTGGAGATTCCCTCAATTCGTGATCCGTCACTGTGATGTCGTCAGTGCGATTGGTGTTTTGATCTTCGTATGCACTTTGGATGGTTTCGCGTATCCATTGTGCGATGGTGCCTGCTGAGGTTTCACTAAAGCCTCTGTTGAAATGTAGGAACAGTTGATTTCTGCCCTTGTGAATTTCGTTGTTGTCGGTCGTAACGATGTAGTAATGAAGTGCTCATACTGAACATAAAAGACGTTCAGGTTTATCTCCTGCGATTCTTGATAGAGCTGGGATGAGGATCGGCTTGGTTGGTTCACAGAGTTTCTAGGTGTTTGCCCTGAAATCTGTTATTGGTGTAAGGGATACAGATGAGTTGTCTGGTGCGAAGATGCAGAAGGCTGGATCCAGTGACAAGGTTCGAATTTCGCTGCACCTGAGGCTTACAGCAAGGGTTACTGGGAATACTGTCTTTCAAGTGAGGATGTTCATGGGGCAGTTTTGCATTGGTTCACGAGGTGGTTTTATCTATGATTGAAGGACGATAAATAGGTCCCAATCAGGCAAGATACGGCGGGTTGAAGGTCGTTCCATTTCAAATGATTCCCTCTGTCACACCAATGAAACCATTTTGACCAGTGGCTGTCATGGATTCTGTTGGTTGAGTCCCTGATTGCTTTATTGGTAATGCGAGTTGCTTGCTCTTCATGAATTCCTTCCCTTTTTTTTTATGAGTTTGATGATAATAGCCACCTGTGAAGGTTTAGTGCGCTGTATTTGGGTAGAGCTTGGTTCCCTTCTGTTGTGATAACAGATCCTGTGTTTGAGGAGACTTCTTGGAGTGTCGATTACCAGGCTCAGAAGTTGAGGGAACCATGCTGCTGATGCCAGTTTGGAGCGATCAGTAGGAATAGGCCTTGTGACAGGGCTATCTTCCCTAGTACCTGAGGGAGCAGCTCGCATGAAGGGAACAGGTACGCGTAGAGGTTCATCCAAGAGAAGGCCAGTGCGTCTACTGCTGTGGCACGCTCGTCTGGGACTGGACTTATGAAGTGAGGAATTCTGGCATTGTGCCTCGTGGCGAATAGGTCGATCATTGGGGTGCCCCAAATGTTGAAATGATATTCGCAGATGGATTTCTTGAGAGTCCACTCTCCTGTTGGAAGCTTTCGGCGAGAGTGTGAGTTTGCAATTACATTCTGGTTGCCCAGGATGTGGAGAGGTAGAATGGTTGTATTTTTATGCAGAGATGGAATATTGACCAGGTTACTTCGTGGAGTTTCCTCCCTCTTTTCGAATGTAGGCTACTGCAGTTATGTTGTCTATTTGGACTTGGACGATTTTTCTTTTGTCTAGGTGTTGAAAATGTTGAAGGGTCTTGAGTACAGCTTTCAGTTCTAGGATGTTGATGTGGTCTTGAGACTCCTGTTATGACCATTGTACTGATGTCTCGTGATGTGCTAAGTATGCTCCCCACCCCTCCTGAGAAGTGTCAGGTCAGTAGCACGAGGTCTGGTAGGGGTTCGTAGGGTGGAACTGACTGTGACAAGAGTTTGAACATCTGACCACCAGAGTTTCCATTCGGAAGTTCGAATTTGGCTAATCTGGTTGGCTTCCCCATGAGTCGATGCGATAGTGGTGGAACGGTCTCGTCAACCATCTGCCGTAGGGGACAAGATTTGCCATGGAGTCCATCTTGCCGATAAGGGAGTTAAGTTCCTTGAGAAAATGATGGGATTGTTGATGGAGGTGACGTGTGTGAGGCGTGAAATCTTCTATTCTGTCTGGAGACGGCATTACTGTTGCAGATTTTAGGTTGAATGAGACTCCCAGAAAGATGAAATCCTGGGCTGGACTGAATTTTGACTTCTTCAGGTTCACACCAAAACTGAGCTGGTTGAGGAGGTTGATCGTTGGGTCCCGGTGGGAGGCCAGCGCCATTGCATTGGGCCTTGGTTGTTTAATAACCAGTCGTCGTGGTAGGCACTTGCTTCTATTTGGTTTTGATGCAATTGGTTTTAGTATGAGGCTGAAGATTCTGGGAGCAGCGTTCAGGTCGAAAGGCAGGCATTTCAATTGGTAAACCTTGCGGTTAAACATGAAACAAAAGAGGTGTTGGACAGATGCAAGGAGTGGTACGTGCAGGTAAGCATCATGCAGATTATGGAGATTTCCCAATTGTCCTTTCTCAGGGATAGACGGATTAATTCCAGTGAAATGATCGTTTGCCATGAATTGATTGAGTGGTTTGAGATTGAAGATTAATCTTTCTCCTCCGGAATTCTTCGGGCGTAGAAAGATGGAGCTGTAGAACTCAGGTTCCCATGGTTGGTGACATTCCCTTATTCCATGTTTCATTAAAAGGTCCTGAATTTCGGTTGACAATTTCAGGTTATAGTGGGGGTGAACTGCCAGGGTGGGGAAGGCGCAAGTGGTGGCTTGCGGTGAATGTTGGGTGGAATCCGTCTTGAATGATTGAGCGTATTAAAAGAGTTGGATGTTATCTTTTTCCAGGCAGGGAGAAAATGGTGGAGGCGTCCTCCCACTGGAATAACATACCATCATTGGTCTTTGCGAGATCTGCTTTTTCTTCCAGGAAAGGTATAGCGGTTTCATCTATCGGGAGTGGTACTCCTGCTGTTTCGTCCTTTGTTTTGTTGAAGGGCCTGGGACGAAAGGACTGGTTGTTGTCAGGGCGACGCCCTTGGTTGCCATTGGAGTCAGATTGAGGTTTTGGCTTTGGCCAGTTGTCCCTGTTTTGGGTTAGAAAAAGATTGAAGGGCTTGTGTAAGGCTTTTGTTGTGGTTTAGGCTTGTTCTCTTTAGGTTTTCTGGAGACATCAAGATGTGGGGCTAAAGTCGGGATCATTTCACGAAAGAGAGTATCGGGCTCGTGAATGGGGTGATTTCTCAACTGATATTTCGTTGAGTCATTGAGATTTGGTGCCGTTTGCAGGGTGATGTTGAATAAGGCTCTGGTGATCCAGTTCATGAATGGTAGGTTGCAGGTCTTTTGAAAGAGCTGAGAAATGAGAGTTGAAAGTTGTTTCACTTCAGCGGGAGTAGGGCTGGTGGAAAGCTACTCACACAAGGTATTAACAGCTGTATTGAGAACATCATCCTGAGAGGCAGCGAGTAGTCCCAAACAAATGCATTAGTCGTTGTCAAACAGAACGTGGGTTAAAATTTCCAATTTCTTAGGTAGAAATAAAGTGGTGAAAAATCCATTTTAACTTTAGCCAATAAAAATTTATATTCGGGGTAGGTGTCGAAATTTCTTGCATTCTGTGCACTATCACCAAAGGACTTGAATACATTGGCTCATGGACAGGGCGAGGTGGTGGTGGATCCTTATCCAATTCTAGTGGATCCCCTCTTCCCAAGATGGCACCACCATTGCACAATAAGTTGGTGAGAAGCATTGTAGATTGGCCGAGTAGATAGTGAGGCTTAAAATTGCGGTCACGAAGACCAAAACCGAAGCCAGTAGCTAATCCCCGATTTATAACTGGAGCATCAGATTGTTGAGATGGCTTGTAAATGATATAGTCAGGTACTGTGTTCTCTACGGTTTTAAGGAGATCCGATAGAGGAATGTTGGACGGATTGTCAGTGCCAGGGTCGTCAGGGAAGTGAATGCAAAGATCAGGAGGTTTTTCGTGTTGGTTAACGAAAGAGGAGTCCGAATTCAATTGCTTCTGTAGTACTGAAGCAGAATCAAGGATGCTTTTGTTATCATGCTGATTGGGTGGAAGATGATGGAATGAAAGATGAGCCGGTAGGGTCGTTGGGTGACGAAAAGGAGATCAGCAGTCATCGGCGGGACAAAACTTCTTCGCTGTTTGGTGAGCGGACAAAAGAGAGCGTTTGTGGCTGTTGTCGCTAGAGGTCGTTGCAACCCACTCTTTCGTGTATCCGTCCTTTACGAAAGGAGTGGCCGACTGCGGCGGATTGGCATGTGGCTGGCGATGGCCAAAGTCGCGAACGGCGTGCTCGACCATACATTTAACCTCGCTTCGCGAAAGAGAGCAGCTGGCCTGACAGGACAATAGAGACGAGAGATTTATTGGAGAGTGAGGCAAGCGTCTTTCATGACAAGACCCAGATGCCGAGGCACGTTTGTATTTATACTTCAGTTGGGCATAGACGTCTTTTGCTGTGTGGAGGTCTTCCTCAGCAGCCGACAAATCAAATGGTGAGGACGGCGTGCGTTGAACACCCTGGAGCGGTAAAGTGGCAGCGGTGTTAACATGGTCAGCAGCAAATGACTGAAACAAGATGGTGGACGAAAGATGTGGTTGGTCACGCAGTTCGTTTGGCAGGTTATGTAATGAGGTTTGAGGTGAGGCTGGCGGGTCCGTGATTGGAGGACCAACAGCGGCATTAGATGGAGCGGCAGATTCATCAAAGGACAGAGAGAGAGTCTTCCATAAAGAGGCGTCCTTCTGGGCTTCTTTCGTGGTCTTGGGCAAGGCTGCTGTGCTTTATCGTTGTGGCTGGTGGCGCTGCAAGCAGACGAAAATGGACAGGCAGGAACCAGAAGATCTTCGAGCTGATGAACGGGAAACGACACGATGTGGCGCAGGCAGGAGGAAAGTTGATATCCTGTTTTTCGCGCAAAACAGCTTTTATAAATGAGGGCTGCACAATTGGGTTATGCAGCTGGCGGCTACAAGGAACCGAAAAACCTCCAGGGAAACGCAGCATTGCGAGGAACGAATGCAAAAATTCACAGGTTAGGAATGATTTCCTAGCAGCAACAAGAAACGGAAATTTAAAGATAAATTAGTTTTTACTTATCCTAACAACCCTTACCTTTAATTTTAGCGTATTTCCTTTAAATAATGCCCATTTAGCCAATAAAGAAACAGGCGCTTGGTCACGTTCTCCGCCATTGTTGACGGACCAACACTGCTGCCCATCACTTTTCGTTTTATAAAGCTTTTTCCGGTTCAGCAAAAGCGGGGTGGAGGGTGGGTTCTATTAAAGTTACGTATTTTCAGGATAAGTAAAAACATCTTTAAATTTGCGTTTTCCCTTTCTTCAAAATACTACCTTTAATTTTAGCAGACTTTGTCCAAAAGGAGGTGGTTCAGTTGAACTGTGCCTGAAATTCCACTTTTCAACCAACATTGCTTATCCCTTATCCATTAAAAGCATATAGTTTCCAGGACACTGGAGGTTTAACCAATTCATCTAATGAATTAATCGTCATTCGTCATTTATCTCTGGGTCTCCAAGCTGTGCTACCGACTTGTAACGCAACTTCATGCTATCATATGATCTACTAATCTAATACCTTCACCGGCCACCCATACATATCGTACATATCGTAGGTAATGTTTTTATTTTTCCATGTGTAGCCGCAACCATTTCATCCAGTGGGATGCCTAATGCAAGAACCCAAGCAGCAGCCAAGGCTCTCAGTTCATGAGCCCTCACTTCTGGAGGGTGGTCCATGTGATTTGGTGCTGTCCCGTATGCCCTACGAATCATATTGCAAGTCCAATAAGAAATACCAGAAGAAAAATTTTACGCCCAATCTGTATCGTTTTGTCCTGGAGAAAATTTTTTAAGAGCAGAGAGGTTCTCTTGTCAGTTTTCCAAGATTCCAGTGCCTTTGTGACTGTCCACATACAATTTTAATGCCCTGGTAGAGCATTGAACGCTCTCCTTACTCTGCCGCTCCACGATTTCAGAACCACCAATTTTGGCATCTCCTCCGACTTCTAATGTTGCCCTGAAATCTGGGGAAAAGTTCTGAAATAATGTCGATCAGTCTTTTGAAGCTCGAAAACAACATCTCTGAAAAAGGGGCTGTGTCACTTTGGTGTGTTGCTGGCGCGAGACCCAATAGAAAGGCATTTTTTTTGGGACAAATGGAGAAGAGCAACTGAGTGCAAATGTTCATATGGTGCACCCAATAGGCTGGAAAGCACCAGTTTTTCCAGCAGTTTTTCCACCACTTCTTTCAATAAAGGATTCTCCTTCTTCGACAGTAACCCCCGGGGGGGGGGGGGGGGGAGAAAGTTTCGAGTAGTTTACAAAGGGAGGGCAATATCACGATGGAACTATGGAGAGAACGAAGACATCCTATGTAAGTTCCTCCCACTCCTTGGAATGGAACTTAGCCAGCCCCCCACTGACTAGTGAATGCGTGTTCGACCGAAAAGTGAAGAAATTGGGAATGGTCTGCTGTATCTCCTCTTGCTATGTCCCAAATAACTTCTTTGGGCCGCCGGTCCTCCTTGTCAGGAAGGCTGTGAGTTCGACTTGGGTGACAGGAAACCTTTTGATGTAAATTATATGTTGGTTTGCCCCTGGGTTGCGAAATTTCTGAGGCCATTTCGAAAGGGCTCTTTTCTGAACGGACCAGATAGTAGCACCCCAGGCAACTAGAATGAAGGCTTCTGTGGTGGGGGGGGGGGCAAGAGTTTTCATCTATCTTTCAATTCTGGTGCATATTCTAGCAACTTTCAATTAAACAATTGATTAGATCTTGAATCGTCAAAAGCCTTAAATTGCCTAAAATGTCCTTCGGAACTCCAATGCTGACTCAAGGTGAGCATCTCGTCTCTGAAATACCATATTAAACACCAACTTACTCCCAATTAAAGGACTCGGTAGGGAATGAAAAAACTTTCTTCATCAACTACAAACATTCCTGCAACGTTCTTCTGATCAGGCATCCGGAGGGGCTGCCAGAAATCTTTCAAGGCTGCTAGCAGCTGAGTATACGATTTCTGCAAGGGAACTCTGAGGGAAAGGCATAATATACGTTCGTCCTCCTCTACTAGTCTTAACAGGACCCATAAACGTACAGATCCATATTCAGTTCTTTTCGTAGGATACCAGCTTCTTCGTATGTCCGACATTTTTTTACATATGGAGAAGAAAGGCCAGAAGTGCTGTTTTTTGTGGGTCGTGGAGTGCCAGATGAGAACCCATGAGATTGGCTTCCTCCCTTCTGAAAGAACTACCTAAATTCAGCATGATTTTGAACAAGACTTGGGGTTCTGGTAAATCTGACTCTGGAGCTTTATCCTCTGAATTGGCGAAAGAAACGATTGGAACGATTGGACGATTGGAACGATTGCCATGGGGCTGGCCTCTCCTTGCAAAAAGCTGGAGGTCCATTCCTACTAGTGATTTCCACTGTAGTTTCTCTTAATCCCCTTCAAATTTCTCACCACCACTAGGTAACCTTTCATTTGAACCTGCTATATGAGCTATCTCTAATGCGACATTTTCCCGGTGTCAACTGTGCAGTCGGGAATGAGTAACACCCATTAATCCTTGGATTGGCCTCTCGAGTTGTCTCCCATTTTAATACTTGACGATGTAGAGTTATGTGAATCAATGTCATGTAGACTTGGTGACCTGTGCCTTTACTGACAAGCTGATTTGTCCTTTTGGTGAATAGACGATTTGTCTCTTTGGTCACCATCGGAATTTTCCTTCTGATGACTAGATGATTTGTTCTTTTGGTGACTAGACTAATTGTCCTTTCATTGACTGGATGATTCGGCTTTTTAGCGACAGGATGACTTGTACTTTTAGCTACTAGACAAAAATTTGTCATTTTGGTGACTAGATGACTCGTCCTAATGGTGAATGGACGACTTGGTGACAAGACTGCATGCTGAGATAGCGATTTGCCGAATGATTATATAACATGGAACTTCCTTGACAACTTTAACAAAATTCCCATCTTGTCGACTTGACGACTTGCATACATCACTTGGAATTTCCATTACTCCTAATGAGACAGTTGGTTGCTTGTCTCCTACGTCTTGGTTCCTCTAGAACCAGGTCTGACCATAGTGTTCGAGGGATGAGTAACTACGAGGGTCTTTGAGCCTAATGCCTCGCCTGACTGCCAGTTTGTCACTCACGCTTGTAATGGTGGTAGACATTGCTACCTTTCGACTTTTCCACCGACTCGTTATTTTGAGCTGGAGTCGTCACTATGGAAGTTATAGCATTGAGCAACCTCATAGCGCAATCTCGGCTAACTGATTTTTATATTAGTAACATTCACACTCCTTTTTGCCTTCAACTTTTTATGCTCTGAGACTATCTGCTACGATTCCGGCTCTACTGGCACCAAACGAGCAGGAGGGTGAGCGCACTGCTCCCAAGCTCAACGACTTCTTTTCTGATATCATTCTGCCATCTGGCAACATGTCCGTCATCTCGATCCGTCATATTCGATAGCTTCTTTCACTACTTGAGTTACCACCCTAATCATAAGTTTTGCATCTAAATCCTCATATTTTTGAGCCTTAAATTCTTGCATCATTGACCGGATAGAATTTAAATAAAATCGGGCATGATCGATAGCGGGAATTCAAATATTTTCTTCAGTCACCCCTGATGGGTACGACAAGTTAGAACTAACATTCATAGCATCATTCAACCTCAAATTCTTTAGTACAACATGATTGGCATCATGAAGCTAGTCCGACGCGCTTAATCCAAATTCGTTCTGAAAACAACTCTAAGAGAACTCTGGGATGGATTACGTTTCCGCTGGTATTGGCACTGATCGGATTTTTTTCCATTTCTTTTCAATGGTTTGAATTTCCTCTTCATAATGTTGCAAATAAATTGTACAAGGTCGAAAGATAAAATCGCACGTCCTGCTCTTCCTACACACTAAAAGCCGATCTCTTGAGTGTCTTCCTCTGTCGGTATTTTATATTTTCTGGTTCCCATATCCTTTCCAACCCCAATCTAAGCCAAATACTGAGCAAAATCGCACGCGACCTTCTTGGTCATGCCCAAAAAAGAAAAGTGACGGTAAACATTGTTGGTCTGCCAACAGTGGTGGAGAACCTGACCAAGCACCTTCCTTTCTTTATTGGACAAATGAGCATTATTTAATAGAAATAAGCTAAAACGAAATTTAGTGTTTGAGGAAAGTGAATACCAGTAAATTTAAATTGCTCAGAGACAGTTTTACAACTACGGCAATGGTTTTCAGGATGATGTTAAAAGTACTGGTGATTTTTTCCCATAAGAATTAATATCTGCAATGGTTCGTCGGGTTATGTTTTAGCTAGTGGTGTTTCACTGGTTACCATTTTTCAGATAGTCGCAACTTAAGTTACGTCAAAATTAGTCAGTAAAGCTTAACCATAACTAATTGCCAAAGTAAAAATACACAAAAACATTACCAATTGAATAAGTGGTTTTAAGGAAATATAGGCTAAATAAATAAAAATATATAATTTTAGTTGTTTCTAAAAGCAAACTGTACAGTAATAATTTTGTCACTCCTTGTACCAGGAACTAAAAAAAAAGACGATAAGGTTAAGGTCATTATTTTCACTGTTGTTTTTCCTTTTCCCTTTTCTCCTGTGTGAATTACAGAGTTAGAGCATATAGACATAAAGGTAATAATTACTTTAGTTTGTTGTATGGTTTGTTTTTATCTTTTGGAAGGGATAATGTCAAGATTCTTAGGACGTGTTACATCCAAAAAGAAATTTTGTGCAAATTCTCCGAAAAATATAATTATCATAATTTTGTTGTTGTGAAAAATGATTACGTTGAGATGTGTCTAGGGTAGGTCATGGAAAATTAGGCTCCTATTCCCTAGTTTCTGGAACTACCAACATTGGTTACTTGTGGTCTTGTGCTTTTTACATCATTGTCTGTAGCATGAAAGGTAGGTGTTAGGGTTTACTTTTTTCTAATCATCGCTTATGCCACAGCTATAATTTCAATCTTTATGGTGCATGTGTAAAAGTCTTAGAAACACTATACACATTTGAAGTTTCCAGAGATGGAGCGTTGGGGTAAGAGGTAGTGTCAAGTGGCTGAGCTTATTCTTATTTGACTCTTCCCAGTACGAAGTGAAATAATTCCAGACAGCACATAGAGGACACTGTTTCTTTTATGGGCAATCTATTGTATTGTAAGTAAATATTGTTGAAGCATTTTTTTTTTAGTTGCATAATATTTTCAAAATATCTGGAAAATGGTGGATGTTTAAACAACAGCTGGCCCACTAGTCAGTGATCGTTCGGTCCCTATTGCAATTCCGCCCTAGCTACCGTTATTCCCTGCAGCGGTTGATGAACCAGAATGCCTCGCTGTGTGCTACGTTTGCATACCGTATTTACCTCCGTGAAGAAATATCTTATGCACGAACACAATAGCAAGCAACTGACTATCGAGTTACCCAATCATATTCAAGTGTTCTGGTAATTATATTGTTAATTCAAATAAAAATATACCCATTCATAAATGTTAGTGAATCAAAAGGAGTAAAGAATATTATTTTGCCGAAATTTACAAATATTTAAGTGACATTAAAATATACCTGAGACTTGCATTGGAGGAGAACTTCTTTTCACGCTCTTTCGTTGTCCAGTGACAGCGAAACCTTAAAAGTAATAAACAAAAAAGGCAAATAAAGGCAAATAAATGTTCTATCATCAAGGTAAAAACCCAGTTCGGCTGTATATACAATAAAAATATTATTACACTTTATCCTTATGAATTACGCTCAGATGCTGAAAAATAACTACTGCACGGGCGAGCTATATTGTGCCTTAGGCAGAACCTTAGCCTACTGACAATCTAAAACTATTAGCAAAATCTGCAGTATATCCGCTTGCAGACTACAAGGACTAAATGCATAACTTTATTCCATCTACTGATTGCAGAAGTTGAATACACCAGCAGAAATTATTACACTTTTATATTGCAATAACTATAGTCGATCTGAAAATTCTTAGCTGCATACAACACTAAGCAATTTACAAGAGAATTCGAAGTTTTGAATGTTTTCTACAAAATATGCCATATCAAGCAAAATGTTTACCTCAGTTAATTTAAACACGAAATGTATACCGATTTTCCCTAAGAGAAGCTGAAACATGACGCCAGAAAAATAAAGTTGCAACTGGGTTCATACTTAAGTTGGAACAATGTCCTTTGGGAATGTTTTCATACCTACGAAATTTCGATTTCTTTCTTAAAAGACTGAGGACACAGGATGCTCACTGCAAGACGGATTCATTGCCGGTGTCATCCTTGACTAACAGGAATGCCATTTGAAATGAAACCAGCCAGGGGAAACTCACTATTATCCTTGTAATTCTAAAAAATATTATGGTTTGTTAACAAGTTGCTGTATTCCATGTTACTTAACTGACAGATTGCTGAATCAACGGCTTATTTGTGAAGTATGTTTCTGTTGGAACCCATTCGTAAATTGCAAATGAAACTAATAGTTACAGTATTAGCTTGGCATTTCTTTTTTGTTAATGGCTACAATGATTTGCTGCGTGTTTTGTAGGGTGTGGATTTCCAACCTTCAAAGTCAATGGCCGTGTTTACTGGCGAGCACGTAAACTACTGCTGAACTGGAAATTGATACATTGAAAGCCATACAATATTACTAACCATGGTATCCAATCTGTTTTACACTCAACGGTATAGTCACCTCCAAGGTGAAAGTTCTGGCAGCAAAGATAATATCCATGTCCACTTTATTCATCAGTTTGGTAAAGGCAATAAAAAATACTTCGTTGAAAGCCTGTGACAAAAAAGATGAATTAAATTGAAGTATTATTGAATTGGGACAATGTAATTGAATAATTGGGAAAAACAGTACCAACTGAATCACATTAGATAACCGAATTTAATATAGACATTCAAAGATATAGAAAAGTAGTTAAGGTTGCCTTGCGCTAATTACTGTTTTCTTTGAATATGTGGTTAGGCCGCTAAAAATTAATTAAGTGGTTCTCGGGAACGGTAATAACAAAAATTGATGCGAGCGGGCAGTGTTTATTTTTTACGTTTTATTCGTGATTTTTTCAGATGCGGGTGATGGCTTTTTTTTACCAAACAAAACTAAATCAGTAGCTTACAATATGTTGTTGGGTAAGATATCTATGTTTTAATGCCAGCATCAGGAGCAAAAGTTACACATTTGATAAAAGTCATTCTTTAGATCCAAGTTTTTAGTTGTGTCATGCCTGTGAACGACCCTAAGATTCGTTTCGAGGCGATCATGTGAATGGAGCAAAGAGCTGATGTGGTCATCGGCTCCAAGGTAATGTTTGGTGAAGTGCTGATCAGTACTTTTATTTTTTAGGCAATGTCATAAAAAACCTTTCACAAGCTAAGAAAAAAGCCACGCATGCGCTTCCGAGAACCACTTAATTAACTTTTAGTGGCCTATCATCAAATTACAATTGAGAGGTTTGAGACTGACACTAATTATCTCTAATATTACTATTTTAATGGAATAAACTAGGTGGGGAGGGGGTGGGAGTGTGCGGTTAATCTATGAATCAGAACTTAAAATAATAAATCTAGTTTTATTCTTTCAAGTCACGCTTTGATGCTCTTCACCGTTAACTTTTGGATGGGTCGGTGGATGCCCCGTGCAACGTCTATTTCTATTTTTATTTCTATTCCTAGTGTGCCAAAGCTAGGAAAAAAACCACAAAGGTCATTTTAAAAAAAAAAGACAGTTGTTTGTCACGCAAAAATATTCTTTTTGTCTGTGTGGGTGGTAGTTTTTTTTTTACTTTTTTTCCCTTTCCTCTCCTTCATGTTTGCTCAATAAAAAAACATGAATTTTGGCAGAAAGTGAAATTAAATCACAGTAAATCTTGTCATTTTATACGCTCACCTTTTGGACGTAATACAGACACTTCAAAACAAATTTGCTTTTGCTTCAACATGCCATGAATGACAGTGCAACAAGAGGTGGGGAAAAAAAGGTTCGTGCGGGTACTTACAGATGATGAGTATGCCCCCCCCCACAAAAAAAATCAACAAAAAAGGACTAATCATCCCCGCACAGTAGATTAAACCACCGTCCGCTCCCCCCCCCCCCATCTACCAAGCTACTCCCCCACACCACCTACCTAGTTACACAACTGATGTTACGCAACTTTTGAGACGAAACATCTCTAAAGAAAGTAGCCCCTGGTCACCAAATTCCACACTGGCCCTGCACCCACCAGTTTGCCTCTGGCTACTGTGATATAATACTGCAGTGTTCAGACTGAACAGTTCGTGCTCACGCAACTACGAAAACATTCATCAACAGCAATGATGTTTTTCACAGCTTTGAGCAAGTTATTTATTTATTTAACAACTCTTTTTGCAAGAGTTCGATGTAGTTGCAGTTTCGAACGCAGTTCGATTAGGCCTACCACGAAGTTTTGCCACAGGTAGGTGTACCCTGCTGCATCTAAATTTGTGGGTCTAATGAATTTGGTCTTAAAACACCCAAGATGGTGTATGAGGTTACAATAAAGCGTGCACCTAGCAGGCAGTAAGAAACAAGCTTCAATTAAGCCATGACTTAAATAATCAATCATAAAATAATAGGGGTCTAATAGGGCGATATCTCGGTAACCAAGCAGTTTTGAATAGGCGTTGTATAGGACTTTTTGACTTGTCTCTAACTCCTTAGTATGCCCTGGAAGTTTATCGGTTTTATTTTGAAACACCCTGTATAAAAGAAAAGAAAAATAGAATCGCATTTCACCATTCGAAAGTTTTTACGTCATTCATTGTCTCTAATCTTCTTAAGTAGATGAATCAAGGAGCAAGTTATGAGATGCAAAAGCTGTAAAGTAGAATTCACTTTTAAACTGGAAACGGAGGCGTATTTAAATATTTGCACATTCAGTTTACTCAAAAACGTTGAATTTGTGGTGGCCCCTCTTTGTAAAATATCTCAAAAATACTTTGGCCCGGACGAAAAACAATTTTTTTTCCCAGACCCTATCCAGACCTGTACTATACTATAGGGTATGATGCTTTAAGAGTAATTTTATTCTTACTCCAGTGCAGATTCAGTTCTGGTTTCAAAAAGGGGGAGAGCATTTAGGTTTTCATTTCTAGGTTTTCTTTGTACTTTTTTCTATATAATAAAAATAATTATTTTTCTTTTCTGGAAAAAAGAAAATTAATTCAAAAACATCGTTCACTTGCACATACTACGGAAAAGTGTTTATAACGAGAAATGATCAGCTCCAGATCATCTCCTGAACATCGTTTGGATCTTCGACCTGAACGTACGGCCTTTGAAAACTAACTGAAAGATATCGAAGGCGAAGTAAGGTGCACTTTAGCGCGTGATGATATGCACAGAGTTTATTTCAGAGAATTTGAACACGCCCATCCATCTCAAGCACTTGTACTCCATTCTCCAATCTAATTTCTGGTTCATGCTTGCTTGGCGCAACTAACGAACTGTAAAATTCAGCTGTGTTAAGTCGTCTATTTTTTCCAGGATTCTAACTGAGAAAAGGTAGCGGGGTTCAAGAAATATAACTTTCAACGTGACTGCCATTTTGGTGCCGTCATTACCGACTAATGAGAGCTCTTATAACTTTTGGGGTCTTGGGCATTTTACATTGAGGAATGCGTGTACTATCTTCACCCCAAAGGATATGTTCTCTGCCAGAACTGAAATATTTTTTTGCTTTCACTATTTGCTTTGCACTATTAGATATGTGGTCATAGAACCGGATAATGACATCGTGAGCCAAAAATTCTACCTCGGCAAGGAAGGGGTGGAAGAGTTTTATAGATGCATGAAGATTGGAATGAAAAAGTTTGCGAATATGACCAAAACCCCTGAAAATGACTGCCAAAGATAAAATTCAATTTTCGAAAACCGACCCGTGATTCTCATGTGCAAAGCCATAATCTGTGATCAGGATAAAGTGATCATAGTCCCTTCCTGGGCAAGTTCAGAGGTGCTTCTCACGTAAAATGTATTAATAATAATAATAATAATAATAATACATTTGATCCGCACGTAGAGGGGCGGAAGGTAAGTGCAATGATTCGTCCCCGAACCGCTAACTGCAGACCCAGGTAGCAAGTTTATTAAGTTAGCGAAGAATAAAGCTCGGGGTGCAGAAGGGCGAAGGATAGAGGTGGTTAGACGTGTCTTGAAGGAGTTCAGCGTTGGGGCGGTAACCTAAGAGTTCCAAACA
Organism: Lithobius niger; assembly: GCA_023313725.1. Taxonomy (NCBI): domain Eukaryota; kingdom Metazoa; phylum Arthropoda; class Chilopoda; order Lithobiomorpha; family Lithobiidae; genus Lithobius; species Lithobius niger. The sequence continues at coordinate 326,510 of JAHWFP010112652.1, forward strand.
GGTACCACTCTCAGAGCGAAGAAGGACCTCCGGAAATTCAGACGAAATCTTGGAAGGACGAGCTTCAAACAGTTACCTCGAGTGTCAGTGAAGAGGTTAATTTCGAAAAATGGGAGTTCCAAAGGGAGCATGGAATGCACAATCTTAAATGTTAGAACCAGGTCTGCCCTCAAGTGTGTCCAGCTTGAGAAGATGCAGTCGTTGACTGTACGGCAAAGAATGCATGCCGGGCAATGCCTTAGTATGTTTCCTTTGAAAGGCTTCAATCCGATCAATATCCTTAAGGAGGTTAGGTGACCAGACCTGACTTGCATACACAAGCAAAGACAAAGCCTGACAAAGACCGGTGTTACGGTTTCCAGAGTTAAAACGACGACGAACCATTGCTGATCTGCGGCTGGCTGCCACAGCAATAGAAATACATTGAGTAGTGAACTTCAAATCGTTCTGAAACCAGACGCCAAGATTGCAGAAACTGCCAAAAGTTTCCCTCAGGCAGGAATCACCCAGGAAATAATTATGGCTGCTGGAAGATCCACCAATAGCGAAACAATGACACTTATCGGAGAAAAGAGGAAGCTGCTATTTAAGGGACCAATCAAAAATAAAGTCGATACTGTACTGTAGACAAGATGCATCTTCCGGTGAAATAACTGGGGAGTGCAGTTTAAGGTCGTCTGCAAATTTTTCCTGGGAAACAGAATTTTCATTGCAAGTAAGATCGTGAAGAAAAATAATAAACAAAAGTGGTCCCAAGACAGAGCCCTGGGGAACACCACTGATGATATCTGCAGGCGAGGGGAACTCGCCCTCAACAATAACACGCTGAGTACGTCTACTCAAGAAGGCAGAAATCCAAGCCAAAAGATTTCCCTTTTAATGTTTAATATGGATGATAGGAGCATAACTACTATTCTGCTTGTTTTCCGTAACTTAGCAGGCTGTTCTGTGGCGAAAAAAATTCCCTTCCGGAGTTGATGTTCTTGCTAGAAACACCAAACGTTTCATAAGCATGACAATTACATGGTACTTCCCCTTCAGTGAAAAGTGTAAGGACTTCGCTGTAAGACGGAGACTTTTGGATAATTATAATTTCGTATCTTCCTCACTGGAAACGTTGGCTAAGAACCTTAAGCCAACCACCATTCCCCACCACTAAAACTGCTTTGGATTCGGTAGATTGGTTCTAGCCGGAAGCGGATAAGGAGCTAATTTTGGATCTATTCATGCAAAAAGGTCATGACTCGTAGGAGTACATTTGGTCAATGGGCGTGTTTGAAGAACAGAACTTACCTCGAAAAGCTGCATTCTTCTCAACTCTACATGGTAAATGTAGCATCGACCCTGAGTACGATCATGCTACGTTATGTTGGAATTTGCTAAAGGATAAGGTTTTTAAATCTTATCACTGGGTGTATCAGATGGTCAACGTGTATCTTCTAGCACATATTTTTCAGACTCTCAGAGAGACCTGTTTGGTGAACGATTGTATAGAACCCTGCTAATACGTGTAATCCCTGGATTTAGTTGGGCCGTGGTATTGAAAAATCCAACGCGTAACTAGAACTTAACAAATACTGGAAACCAACTTTATCACTTATCAGTATTACTTACCAGTTGTCGGTATCAGGGGAGGAATAACTTTACATAAAAAAAAACTCGATTGCTAACAACAAATAGTTACCAGACACCTATGACGAGTGTCTGTAGCCAATAGATTTAGATCAACAACCTCTACAGGCTAACAATGTCGGAATACCTTCCTTATAATGGATTCCATTGGTTGATGAGGAAGGAAATTCTCGAATTTTGCTTGTCAGCGATTGAAAAGATTCGGAAATTGGTAATACCTTGGAAGTGGACTTGGATTATCCATCAAAGCTTCACACTGCTATGAAAGAAATGGATCAGAAGAAGATCACTTCCACTTCCAAACTTACGACCAACCTGCTCCAAAGAAAAATTAAGTAGTTCATTACAGAAATTTACAATTCAACTTGAAGCAAAGTTTGATTCTAAAAGGATCCATAGAATACCGAAATTTCATCAGGAGCAATTGCTGAAGTTGTACATAGACTTTACGCAGAAGTTGTGCACCGACCCCAAAATGTCTGTCAAGTACAGCACTTTGCCACGCGCAGATTCTTTCAAAATCCTCAATGCAAATCTCGTACAGGCAAACTTGAGACTTCGTAGCATTACATACGACACACTGGCTTCACCATCCTCGAACACAGTTCACACTGTACGTATTTACTGTTCACCGATACCAACAGCATTTTCTATGAGACCAACGATTTTTAATGCGACATGAAAAATGAACGAGATAGATTCGGCACAAGCAATTACGATCCCTCCCATCCTTTATACAGCATTAAAATCAAGCAAGTCCTGGGGAAAATGAAGGATGAGATGGCGGGCAACCCCGTAAAAGAATTTTTAGGTTTGAAAGCTAAAATGTACTCGGTTCTAGTAGGCAAAGACAGCATTAGAAAGGCTAAAGGAATTAGTAAAGCACTATGCGGAAGCTCTATTCAAAATTGAGCTCGAAGGCAATGTGGACGAGTATTCGAAGGAAGGATCATCAGATTGTCACAATCGCAATTTCAAAAATGTCTATTTCGGTACGATGATTAGAGATTCGTGCTGAATGATGGGATAAATATGTTAGCGCATGGCCATTATACTACTGGAAAAAAGCACAAGTTTGTAGCTGGTAAAATCGATTCTATAAAGGAAGAAGCTGAAGGACTGCTGAGTAAAATAAAGCCAGATTGTCGAAAATAACTGTTGTCAAACGGGAGGCTCGTGTGATCGAAACTGTAAGCAGAGAAAAGCTAGATTGT
>JAHWFP010112653.1:2719-14712 GCA_023313725.1 Lithobius niger
CTGAGGTATTCCACCACTTATTTGACCTTTATATTGCAGGGTTAACATGTATATGAACGAAATTACAAAACAATTCATCGTGAAAAGCACAGGTCTGTTTTCATGATTGTACCAGTACAACCTCACTAACGTGTTTTATTGCATTTACGTTTCAGTTTTCTTATCTAAACACATCAAAGAATCCTTGTGTCGATGATGAAACCTATCTAAGATGCTTCGAGACTTTATTCGACACTTGGGTTAAAGAAGCCAATACGAAATGCAGGTTAGATTATACGACTAAATTTTTATTAATTTCTCCATCTTTCTAACGTCCGTTACATGTGTTGCTACAAGTAACCGGATTCGTGCGACAGTCTAAGCCATGCGCAGTGGCTGTTTGCCGTGACGTCACCATGAGTTAGCCAATGACGAACGAGAACAACGGCTGTTTTGCCGTCTGATTGGACTAGCCCATTCGCGTGATATGCACGTCACAGCAAACAGCCATGGCGCGTGGTATAGTCAGGTGTGAGTGATGTTTAGGTTACAATTTATTAAAGAACTTATTTCGTTGCAGCTTACTTTTTATTTTATTAAGTGTGTTACTTTGGTTATTAGGCATTCTAGGATACCTATCTATGGAGCTTCTTTCCCAATTATATCGCCAGCACTCCTTGAAATTATCTGCGAAGTACTGTTGCGCCATTAGTGCTTCCATCTCTCCCCTCCTACTTTCCTCCCACACCAGATGTAGAGCACGGGTTGATTATTATGTCTCCTCCACCCCTTTCACTCCGAAGGAACCTCAGATTTCCCATGATAAAACGCTAAAAGCACACGTCACTTATTAAACGAGAAAAAAGCCAAGAGTGCTAGAAATATACGAATTCCTTTTTTTTAATTGGATGAGTAAAAACCATATCAAAGACGAATATAAATGTAAGACGAATTACTTTTATTACGTATACTAAGTAGTACACTTTTGGTACTATTTTTGTTTTGTTTATTAACTATTTGGCTTAAAAACTGGTTAAAATGCGAGCAAGCGAAAAACTGGACATTTTCAAGTAAAAAAAATAACAGGAACACACTTTAAATTTATTAAAGCCACCTATGACCGGAAATAATTCAAAATATAACCTAGTTTTCATCAATGAAATTTGAGCAATTTGATGTAAGCAAGTAGACTGGAATGGAAAGGAAAATATAAGAAGAATTCCTTTTTTTAAGTGGATGAGTAAAAACTATGTCTCCCAAAAATTGAATTTTAAACTTTATTTATTATTTTATTTTTTGTAGCATTATTTTTATGCCATTGATAACTCCTTCTGAGGTAGCTGTTACTCCCACTGCCCCCCCCCCCCTTCCCCCTCTGCGTGGACCTGTATAGAGCAGCGGGAAGTGACGTCATATTGGCCGCGAGATAGCATCTTGAGGGTATAGCTACAAGGGGCGCTAGATTAAAATGTAAGGGAAAACAACGGCACTTCTAGTCAAGACAGTGCTTTGAGAGCGATTTCTTCGGCTTAAAAAAACGTTGTTTTCTCCAACAACAAAAATTGCGCGTTATAGGCTTAAGAAAACCAGTCTAATAGCATTGGCTTCAGTAAGTCGACTTTCTTTTCCCCCTCCAGTGCCCCTTGCAGTTAACCCAGTTACTTTTTTTTTCCTAAAAACTAAGAGAAATGTTGTATATCAAATTCCATGTGGGGACCAAAGCTGCACAGCCTCTTACATAGGAACTACGAAGCAATTTCTTTGCAAAAGATTAAATTCTCACAGATCCAACCTGAAGCACAATGATAAAACTAATTCCCTAGTGCAGCATAAGATAGTGACAGAGCACTCCCCAGACCTGCAAAACACCCGCGTGTTGTTTCATGAAAAAAATTACAGGTCCAGAATTAATTCAGAAACAATTAGCATCCTAGCTCAACGACCCCCCGTTCATAATCACATAATGCCCATTAATAATCAAATAGCGGAGTACATTTCGACTCTACACAAACTTGGAATTAAAGATTTTTCCCGTTAGGGGTGAGTGGTATATAAACCACCTGGCTTCCCCCACTATCCACAGACGGCCTGCTTTGGCAGGTAGACTGTGGGTCTCCCTATTGCCCGTTTTATTAACTGGTCTTGCACGTTGGATTTTATTTCTTGTGTATTTTTAATATGACTTGAGTTTCCACTCCAAAATTTATTTTTATTTTTTATTTTACGCTTGATAAAGGGTCGCATTCAGACCCGAAACGTTGCGATATGATTGTATACATGTTGCACCTTACAGGCTTTTTATCCATTCAAATCATATTTGGGTGCTTTTATCCTTCAGTTCAACACAGTTACTGGCTCCACCGTGGAGTTATATACAATACTACTACGTTATGTCACTGCTCTATAGTAGACTCCAATATTATATATATATTTATATTTTTCTATACATTTTCCTGTTCCTAGGCTCCATGTCTATGGTCCACCCCACCTGGAGTTATGCCAAAATCTTACAGATGCTGCAGTGTCCTTCTACCAGATTTACGAGACAATGCGATACAAGGTCAACACATGTACTCGACGCTGTCAAAGGACAATTTACAGGAAACATTTTGCAACTGAATTAAGTGACGCAGACAGTTTTCTTGCATCTTTGCAATTTGTCGATAACGTCGTTTCGTTATCTGACGAATACTTTGCATACAGTCTGGTGTCTCTCTTTTGTGATATCGGGGGAAATGTAGGATTGTTTCTGGGAATAAGCGTTTTAACATTATTTGAAACACTGGAAGATTTTTTCGCTAGTTGTTCCAAGCCGAAAAATTGTTTATAGAGGTTCATTTTGCTTATTTTGCTTAATTTGCTGTAATTTCGCCACATTTTAAAGAGGGTTTTCGGAAAACTGTGGTCTTGAGGAATTCAATGTGATTTCGTGGGGGAAATCCTTAGTAGGAAGTTGGTATAAGAGACATGACTTCGTCATTACAAACTGCAATAGATTAATGCATTATGTATTAAGGACGTATGCACTTTATTGTTTAAAGGTCAATTACATCCATTTTGACATGCATGTTTGACTTTTGGATCACTTACACAATAATTAAACACACGAATTGCGGTAAGAAGTCCGATATAACAATTTAATTACTGCATCACCAAAACACGACACGGAGGTCGCCATTGTTTGGCTGGAACGCGCAGAAATGAATGCCGACAGACGGATCTCTTAGATTTCGACTCGCAGCCGATTGAGATATCTCCACCACACTGCCGGCCAGCTAAGGCCGTCAGACGCTTGAGCTCCTCACAGTCAATACAGCTATCTCAATCGGCTACGAGTCGAAATCGAAGAGTGACATCAGTCGGCATTAATTTTTGCGCGTTCCAGCAAAACAATGGCTATCTCCGTGTCGTGTTTTGGTGATGCAGTAATTAAATGGTTTTATCGGACGTAAGTAACGTATTCTTACCGCAATTCTTGTGTTTAGTTAGTCTGTAAGTGATCCAAAAGTCAAACATGCATGTCAAAATGGATGTAATTGCCCTTTAATGAATAAATAAATGCTTTAGTTAACATATCAATTAAACCTGAAGGAATGTTCACCATTACACTACTATAATTATTAAGCTTCTGCTTATCTAATCTGTATGCGTACATCCTTTTGTAATTGCTGTTATTCTTGTAGTAGACCTATGTTACAAAAAAACTGATAAAAATGCCACCAAATTTGGGAATGGTTATATTAGGCCCTTCAAAGGAGTGACATCAACAGATAGCGTGAATGTTTCAGAAAAGTAAACTTCACTTTGTGATGAAGGCAGGATATTATTGTCTGCGCGGAGTATCTTGAGTCCTGCAGTATTTTTTGAGCGGCTACGTCTTCCTGGAGGAGGCGGCTTTAATCGCCGGCCGCCACTGTTTTTGTTACCATGTTGGATATCAACAAGGCACTCTAATACCAATAACGTACAATCGATTGTCTGTGTTCGTTCTGTGGCGAACTCAAGATAGGCCGTGGACACTATAGGAGAGATTACTCATTACACCCATTTTGAGAAGAGGTCCCATCTTGTCAGGTACTACAGATTGCATCGGGTGCCGATCATTTTACTAACAATCATTTTACCGACACTCACGTTACCGACACGCTTTTTTTTAGCGACTTTCGTTTCACCGAGACTTGCTTTACCGACACGATCATTTAATCAAGAAAATTATTTCACCCACAGTCATTTTATCGATGATTGTTTTACTGACAAGATCACTTTACCGACAGTCATTTTACCGAATGCGTAAGTTGAAGTAATATTAGTATTAAAAAATACTTAGAATAGAATAAACGTTGTCGGCCAGTCAGCTATACAGCTTTTTGAAGGCCCAAGCGGCAGATGTTAAGTGGATGAAACCACCATCGTAAACAGTTGTTTTTTGCCGCAGGAGGAAGGAAACCGGAGTACCCGGAGTTAACCCTCGTATAACGGGAGGGAAACAACCGGAGAAAAACCCGTACATATACACTTCCCTTCCCAGGATCGAACCTGAGTCTGTACGAAGCCTGAGATGTACAGCCGGGACCAAGACGCCTATCGAATCTTACGCCCCAGTGCTCGCAGCTAACCGTGCTTAAGCGTATAAAATACAGATGTAAGCCTTAAAAAAAACTTCAAGCTCTAAAGGAACTGCTATTAGAAAAAGACATGTAAGCCATCAGCGTCTCACTAATACGTGTAAAGGAATCTCCAGCATCTCAAAAAACAAGCAGGAGCTTCTTCTACATGTATTAGTGCGACGCTAATGGCTTACATGTCTTTTTCTAATAACTGTTCATTTGGATCTTTTAAGTTTTTTAAGGCTTACATCCGTATTTTATACGTTTAAGCGTTTTTTAATACTAATATCCATTATTTTTTTCTTGTTTCAGCAAGAATAACACAGAAAGGAATACTGTAATCACATTAAAATAACTGTTATAAGAGAGCCTTTTTAATACTCAATTTTAAGATATAAAAATTCAATATCGGTTATTTGGTTCGATCTCTAGGTGAGAGTAAAATGTTACGGAGATTAAATAGTTAACTTTGTAGGGCAACTATAGTGTTGCAAATAGGAGGGATCTGAAGATAATGTTGAGGGACATGGCCAAGGTCGCAAATGTTGAAGCTCCTAACCCGGTGGGCCACAGGCGTATGATGTTTTGCTGCGTCCCTTCCCCCCAGTCCCTCACCTCAACCGTTAATTTCAATACTTTAAAATATCTATAAAGCTAGTTGTCTTTTATTAACGCATCACAGTTCATCCCAAGATATACAGGACTTCCCTGTAGCTTCTTTTTTCCTGGTAACGTGCTCCCACTATGATTTTTAGCCCTACCTGTGCTCGCAGTATAAATTTTCACCTCCCCTGGCCTTGTTACTGTCACTATAGAGCAGTGACACGACGTAGTATTATTGTATATAACTCTATGCCTCTATAACTATGCCTTAATGGGTTAGCTGCAAGGGGCACTGCAGAGAGAAACAGAAGGGCGTCATACTGAAGCCGATGCTCTGAAAAATGATTTCTTAGACCTAAAACACACGATTTTTGTTGTTGGAGAAAACAACGTTATTTTAAGCCTAAGAAATCCGCTCTTCCGTGGTTTTCCCCTCCATTTTTATGTAGTGCACCTTGTAGTTATGCCCTCCAAAACCCATACTGGGGCCTATATGGCGACAAATGTCACTGCTCTATAGCTTTCCAGCGGCGACTGCAGATGGAAGCCTGTGTCAAAATTTGTGTTTGCTAATTTTTTCCATCTGTTTGTAGTTAGTTTTCCATTGGTGCACGATGTAGTCGAGGCAACGTGGTGCCAACTGTTGCTTTCTACAATTAAAGGCGGGCTGCCCCCAAATGATGGTCTGTAGCGTCCAGCCCCATCGAGTTCTGTCTTGCTCTTGAGTGCACAAAGAATGCACATATCTTTTTACATTACAAACTAGCCACGTGCCTCCTTAATTACTGATTAAAAATTTGGCACGTCCCCGTGGGCCCAGCAGAAAGCCGTAAACGTTAACGATATTACAGCTACTGGATGGCGCTACGGTAAATTATTTATATTCTATCGTGGTGCCATCTAGTTGCGGTAATGTCGTTAACGTTTACAGCGCGCTCCCAGGTGTACGACGACACACCAAATTTTTACTCGCTAATTAAGTAGGCACGTGACTTGTTTGTAGTGTTAAAGATATTTCTTTGTGCGTTCATTTGTTGCTGCGGGTAGCGTTAGATGACAGTAGATGCTGCAGGCTTTCATTTGGTTGCAACCCACATTTAAATAATTCAACTTGGGTCACGAAGCCCGCATTTAAAGGGACATAAATCCCTGTTGGCTTTCCCGCATGACTCAGTTTTGCTACATTAGTTCAAACGTATGCAAATATTGCCAACCCAGTCATTTTCTTGTTTTATCTTTCGTGTGAGCTGATTTTGCGACATTAACTCTAACCTGTGTAAATGTTACAAACGCTATTCTCAACGGATCGCACGACATACCGGAAGGATTTGTGTGCCTTTAATCATGATATTCATAGTCATTTTGTTTTAAGATGTAAGGTTTAAGCGGAAACTGGGACCGTTTCATTTTGGTCTTTCACAACGAATCAACTTTTTGCTGACTGACACTTTTACTTTTCAACTTTGCTGTTATGAGAGTCCTTACGTCTTTACGATATTGACTAGCCAAAGCCCGAGCTTCGTACGGCATTGGATTATCGAATGCAAATGGAGAGTGCTATAGAGAATAGGTCTCAGCTTCCGCCCGCACTGTCGTCAATACTAATTAGAACAGTACCGCGATTGGCCTTACAAGACTGAGACCCCTATCTCTTAATCCGTCTTCTTTCCAAGCATTTCACTGACATATGTCAAACAAATGGCTTCTCTTGCAACAACAGAAATTAATACCGATTCTCTTGCTGCAACAATGTATGCTGGTGCGCATATTTTTAACGTCCAAGGAGTCAAGCAAAAAGATACAGCAATTTATCAGAAAAGCGCTGTTTCTGATGACAAACGCTGATTTTCGTTCGCTTCGCTCACTCAATCAGCGCAAACATTTCTTCAGAATCTTGACTGAATCAATGTATGTAAAAAATACAACTGCATTCAGTTGTTAACTTATGATCTCTCACTAGAAGTTATTCCTCTATTTTCCCAAATCGTCCCCATGAAAGTTATGTCATGCCCCCAACGAAATTCACCCTCGTCGCATAATTTAGAGTAGGGATTTATGTCAAGGCTGGCGACATGGATGTGATGCTCTGAAGTGCTTAGAAGTGGTCATGAAAACGTAGTGTTTGTTACACGATGAATTCAACTTCATTCTTCGTAAACATCTCAGTAAAATTCGCTACGTAGCAACCCATGCAACCCAACTGCGTTCATAAAATATTAGTTTAATCAGGCTTAATTTCCCTAACCTAACCTAACCTAACTACAACAGACCACACAATAAAGATAATTTACACACAATCACTACTAATGGGTACTAAGTAATGAAGTTTCATAGCAAGAGCCAACTTTGCTATCTGAACTGTTAAAAAAAAATAACAAGCGCACCGGCCAATGACCTAACATACACGCTACGGAAAAAATCTTGTTTTTTTAATGTTGCCAAATAATACAGACGTACAAATATTCTTGACACCTTTATTTTTGTCAGCGTATTTTATTTACGTAATTTATTATTTAGTATTAAATCCTTTTCGTATTTTAAGTAATTTAACGACTAAATGGGTATTTTCTGTTTTGGACTTTACATATCCATAAACCACCTACAACAGTCTTGCCACTCGTGAATTGCACTTGCCTCATTGGGCAAAAAAACTTGTATTCAGACTTCCAGCCGTCCTTCCAGAGACTGCCAGCCGTCCTTCCAGAGACTTCCAGCCGTCCTTCCAGAGACTTCCAGCCGTCATTCCAGAGACTTCCAGCCGTCCTTCCAGAGACTGCCAGCCGTCCTTACAGAGACTTTCAGCCGTCCTTCCAGAGACTGCCAGCCGTCCTTCCAGAGACTGCCAGCCGTCCGCCAAAGTGGTTCAACATTTTTGTAATATGCTCCCTGCAGGAAAATTTGATGATTAATTTGATTTTGACTTATTAAGGAGCGTTAACCTCGGGGGGGTTAACAGCCCCGCGTGGGAGGAGAGTCCAAGATGAAGGGGACAAGGTTACTGGAGACATAGACTTGGAAAAATTCGTTCAACAATGGTTCAAAGGATGTTTTTTTTTTGCTCTTTCGAGGGAAAGTCATACCTAGATCTACAAAAACACTGAAATCGGGATTAATTTTCTGTCCTTCGACACCTTTCTCACATGCTTAGCCTTCCTACTCCCGGAGTAAGTGTGTGTGTGTGTGTGTGTGTGTGTCTTCCCGAGTTGCACGCTTCGCTCATTCGGCGCATCTCACTGCGCTCGAGAAAATCTCTTGCCGAAATCGAATGCTGCTGTCAGACACTCCCAGCAGAAAAGATCGCGCAAATGTTCAAGGAAGTGATCCGAATGAAAATTCGCGTTTTTTCCTAATGCTTCAGCTCATAAACAAACGATAAACAAAACTGAAAACGGTCAAAAACATTAAATGGAAAAGTAAGGTTTCACGTAGAGTAAACACTATAGCAACACTTTGGTATATTGATACATTGATATGGTGGGTGTATATTTATTTACTCGTGAATAAAGATCCCAATCGCCATAAACTGGTCTCATAACCTTTCCGGTCAATCAGTCAAATCGACAGCAATGAATCATCACTCGTACAGATTCGTAATCCATTTGTTTCGAATGACGTCTTTGCTAATATCGATAATGCATTACGGGACATTACAAGCAACTTAAAGGCCTCTTACGGCTGCATGTTTGAAGATCAGTGCAAACGTTCCACAGCTTGCTGCCTAGTGACCACCGATTAATAAGCTCCGCTGTCTGCAGTTGGTGTATACACATTTTTTTTCCATTTCCGATATTTCTGCTTAGTTTGTCTAGTTGCTCTGGTATTAAAGAGCGAAAATGTTGCATCGCCTTATCGGTAAAACACATAAAGGTTAGTTTTTCTGGCTTTGAAACAGTGGCGTTAATGACGGAGGGCAGGAAGGGGTGGGGGGGTTGGAGAGGACGTAAATTACTGTCCCCACTTCCCCAAAATATTTGTTTACGCCAATGGTCAGAAACCGTACCAAACATAATGAAAACGACTTGCTATCGCCGATGTATGTAGTTCCATATTTTCCACCTACATCATTAAAAATCTACGGAATGCGTGCGCGCTTGTTTGATCACCTACTCCTCTGGAAGTAAAGCCGTCTCCGAAGGTTAGCGTGGCGCCAAATGAAAGAAAATTAAATTACGTATCTAGTAGGCTAATTTTCGTCGTTGCAACTTGATGTTTTGACCCTGACGCGCAATTAAGCCTCAATCCCCCACCCCCCTGAAATACGCGAAAAAGTGTTCTGAAAACGGTTTCCTGATGAACAAATTCGATAAAACTAAACTAATTTCGGGGAAATTAACCAGACAAAAAAACAAACGTCATAACACGACATATAAATCTCAAATTGGTTGGCTTCAACTGGTTAGACGCATGGAAAAAGCAGACGTGTAGGTTTTAAAAGGTTGTCATTCATTAGTCGTTTCCTAAGGATGAAGGTGCGCATAATGAGCGAGCAAACTTAGCAGCTTCAGATGTAAAACCAACTATTTTTACTGCATGTGGACTTCAGGGGTCTAAGGAATGAGACGAACGAATTCACTGATTACTGATCAATTTACTGATTACTACGTCGCAAGCAGTTGTTGCTTAGTAATCAGTAAATCAAAAAACCGTATGAAGCATGGATTGACGCCAACCGAGTTAGCGGATGGATAATTGTTGTAATAATTATATGAGAACAAACACCACATATCGAAGTAACTGCGTTAAAAGCTCGTTTTCAAAGGATCATAAAATTATCGACAAAGATTTTAGTTCTCTGTTTATGCGCAGACATTATTCTGAATTGTTGAAGTGGTAATTTTATTGACATTGTGTGTCTTAGCGATGCTTTGGGTTGAATATAGTTGAAGTATGCTATGAACCCTACCCGGGTAGTATGTTAGACACCAGGCTCCTTCAGCGGCTTCGATGGATGTTCTGGCATATTCTGGACAATATCTCGGTTCCCTGCAGTAATCAGAGGTTTCCCTGGTTGAATCCCCGGGTATGCCCCCTCCATTCGCTATATTTCTATCTTATTCAAAAAGAAGTAATGCTCAAAATTGAGCCCGTTCATCCACACATGCACTTGTTTCATATGACGAAACGCTCCAAAAAAAAAATTCTCAGAACCTTCACATGTTTCTGACATTCAAACAACAAAAAAACTAAACACAGTCAACATCTACATCTTGGGAGCTTTCGTGCATCCCAATGCACATTTTCGACTGCCACTCTTCCAACTACATTCGAATGTTCCCTCCACCTGTTCTCAAGCAGAAAAAAAAAAGAAGGATTAGAGCTTGTATCCCCATGAATCTCGCAGCTGTGTAGGTAATCAAGTAAAAATGGATTAGAGTTCACTGGAACGAAATGAACCGCAATTTGAACTCTAATTGCATGGAACAGGCATTGTACACGCATGCATGAATTTAAGGGTACAAGGGTTCAAGGAGACAAGGATAAGGATTGCACACGCATACATGTACGTTACTTATCAAACAAAAGTGTTTGGATATTTCACATTAGAAATACACACATAACATAACAAAATATACACGTACTGCATGAGACAGAAAACATAAACCCACAAACATAAACACCTACAAAACAAACGCCATGAACAACAAACCACCTACAAAACTGAACTATTAAAGTTACAAGAGTCCTTTTGTTGAAACACATATTATTTGATAATTTCCCTGAAGATTTAGCGTTTGATTAATTTCTCAATTTAGATCGTCAATAACCCCTGACGTTTAATATCTATAATGCAGTACGGGGACATTACAGACGAACCCTCTTATGGGTTCGTCTACCTTTAATGGGTTCGTCTGCAGCCGAAAGTGTATGTTTGAAGCTCAGTGCAAACGTTCTATTTCTAATCTCATTAATCTGCCAACGTTAAAGGTGCGCCCTCCTTCCTCTCACCCTTCCGTCAACCACCATCGTTTACAGGTTTCTGTCTGAAAAGTTGGTATACGCCTTTATTTTTTTCCCCATTCCCTCCTGTTTTTCCTCAGTTTGTTTAATTGCTCCGTTGCAAAACCGATAATGTTGCTCCACGTTGCCGGAGAATTACATCTTGGTAAGTTTGGCAGGGTTTGACATACAGGTAAAAATGACGGTGGGCAGGGGGGACGAAGGTGGGGGTGGGGGGGGGGGGGGGGGAGACGGGATCATTGGAAAAATATTAATTACTCGCTATTGTCTTCAACACTTTTTTTTACGTTTGTCTCCACTATGTAGAGCAAGAAAAAGTAATCCTACACTGAAAATACAGTGGTCGTCCGTTTTCAAGCAGCAAGTGGCATAAAGGGTTTAATAAAGGGACGGGGAACATAAAATTCTCCCCCAACCACCACCCCACATATTTATTTATACCACTGGTCTGAAACCGTTAACAGAAATAATGAAAACAACTTGTTCATGCGACAATTTCCCTGAATACATGATGTTTGATTAATTTCAAACTTCGTATAATTAAAAAAAAAACCCTGACCAGGTCTATGGATTTACGAACCTAATCCACAAAAAGGACATAATGCATGTGGGTTATTCATTCAAGAGTTAACGTGGATAAGACAGATATAGAGACATATGCCAGTACAGAATTAGAATCTTCATTAGTCCGCTTCGGTTTGCTCATCACTTTACATTTACAAGTTACTAGCAGAACTACCCGCTTGGCTTGGATGGAGTAACTCTGCACATTACTAAACCGTTTACAGGTTACTAGCACTACTACCCAACTTTGCTTGGATGGAGTAACTCTGCACATTACTAAAC
>JAHWFP010112654.1:0-33167 GCA_023313725.1 Lithobius niger
CCACGTTTCGTTGCTCAACGAGTGCAAAAATATGTGGGTGGATATCCCACTTATAGATTCTACATATAGTTACTGTTAGAGTCTACGAGTGAGATCAGGTACGTGCGTACACCGGTGGGGGGCAGAGGGGGCACAAGCCCCTGCCCTCATGGCAAAGTGCCCTTTTTCTGAAAAATAAATGGCCGACATTCCTGGGGTGGCGGAGTAAAGGGGCCAAAAAGGGACAATAATGGCTGTAAAAGTGGTCCAAAGAGGGGCAGAAAACATTAAAATTCCAAAAGGGGGACAAATGAGGGGGGCAAACGAGGTGTGCAAACGAGGCGAAAACACCACAACAAAAAGGTCCTTAGAAAAAAGCAAGTTGTCCCTGCCCTCCCTATAGAGCCTGTGCACGTCCCTGAGTGATATATTTACATGTCTTTTGCACTTGTAGTGATTTTAAACGTGGCGTCATACGGTCAGTTTTCTGCAAACATAATGTGGAACAAACTATAGCAATGTGGCGGCAGTTATGACATGACATGACGGCTAACAGCATAACTTCCTACAGAATCATGTTGTGTTTTTAACCGAAGTGTTCAACTTGTTATAGTCTATACAACGACGTTCCTCCAACTTCTACCAGTACTGCGTAGTACATAGATCTTAAGATTTATTGCAAAAAAAAATCTTAGGAAAACCATCACCGTCGTAGTAGACAGTATATGATAACAAAAAATGTTTTTTAACTGTGTTGTTTTAATCATAAGGGTTTTTCAGCTTTCTACTTTTTAATTATTACAACTCATCGTCCATTAACCATTAAATTATTATGATTATTATTTTCAGTTATTATTATTACACTTTATTGAACAAAATTCTCGAAGCTTAAAGAGCTTGTGTGAGAAGTAAAACATAAAGACAAAACAATACAAAAACAGAAAATAAATAATTATTACAATATAGAATCATAATTAACTTACATCAATTTGTAGTAGTAGGCTATTACCTTCAGCAGGTTCTCCATTTATTTATTTATTTGGTAATTTGTTACATTTCATTTACTTTAAGGGTTTTTGGTTCTAGTTTTAATTTTCCAGTGTTGTCACATTTTTTGCAGGATTTTATCAACAATCAGCAAGCAACATCTGGGTTCCCCATTTTAGAGAATCAAAGATTGCCAAAACTTGTATTTTTCATTACAGAAAGACTGTTGATAAATGAGCCTTGTTAATACGAATTCTTTATTTAGCAAGAATCCATTCTTTAATCATTTTGTTGAAGTAGTTACGTGACAATTTCTCCCTTATATTTTATTTATTTTTTATATAATTTATTAATTATATTTTATTATATTTTATGTATTGTCCCTTATATTAACATTAACAATAATATTAATAATAATTAATATTAAAATATATATTTTAATATATTAAATATAACATTTTAATATTTTAGTATATTAAATTTTACACTACAAAATTGTACATTAAATCATATTATAGCAATAATATATGATTGTTATTAATAATAACAATCATATTTTTGCTATTATTGGTTTGGTGGGGAAACAGTTGTTTGCTTTTCAATTAGTTACGATTACAGGTGAAACGCGTGAAAATAAGATATTCCTAAAAAAAAGTGAAAATAGAAGGGATTTGAAGACAGTGACGTATTTATAACTAGTTCCCCCATATAAGTTGTTTTTTTTTAAAGACGATTCTGAAATAACAACGGTTTAGTTTTAATTTTAATCATAAAAAGTATAAAGGGGAGAATTTCTACGTTTATCAGTTCCCTATCCCCTTCCCAACCCCGTGCCAATTCATACGCACTGTGTGCGAAGGACTGGATTTTTTTTTTGGGGGGGGGGGGGAGGAGTGCATCTGGAAACGGAGTGGGCCAAAGATTTTAGGCACTTTTATTCCGTTTAATTCAACCTGAACGTAACGTCACCTTCAATAAAGTCCAATATTTTTTGTAAAATACGCCGCCCCCCCACAAACACACAAAAATACAGGCTACACGTCATACATTGCAAACTTGCTGCTAAACTTTTTATTTATTATTTTGCAAGAAAAAAAAAGGACGGATGATGGAGTCATTCACACATAAATAAAAAAATTAAAATTGAAATTAAAAAAAGGAAAGCTCAGTTTATTTATTGGGATTTCAAGTTTAGCCTGCAAGATTTTTAAATGTTTTATTTTCTGGTGGTGACGTGAGTGTTGGAGTCCCGGAGGAGGGGCCGTGAAATATTTGGCGGGGTCACGGCCCGCCGTTAGCGTACTTGGTTTCAGCAACGGGTTTTAGCTCCCATAATCGTGCCTATTTATTAGTTTGTTATTTTGCAGACATCGATTAAATGTGTGTCTATTTTTGTCCGTACAACATACAGTCATACACTGCTGTCTGTATTGTGCTGTATAATCAGGCCGAGTGCGGATGAGTGTACCTATGATATCATAGCTCGGCCCCCGTTGTCCAGGGGTCGCCGAGATCTCCATTCTATTGTGCCGGACAACACTGATCCGTGCCCGGCAACAGCTCCTCGCCAGCCAACTCGGCTGGGAAAGAGGGCGTCCCACTTGGATGTGATTGGCCGACTTGGAAAGAACAATGGGATGGGATGCGGCCAATCAGGACATAGAATAAAACTGAATTTGCTGAGCTCGGATGCTGCGCGTGACCAACGATTGAAAAGGCACCCGCTCAGCTAATAGATGTGGGGAAAAAAAGAGAAATTGAACAGGGTGTACACATATTTTCCTTTCTTTATATTACGTTCACGACGTAGCAGATTATGCAGAAACTATATCGAGGGCTGTTTGAATCCTGGAAAAAGAATAAATGAATCCTTTGCAAAAAGAAAAGAAAAGAAAAGAACGAAAGAAATTTCGTAAACGAGCCTCGGAAATTGGTGGGGGTTGGGGAGTAGGCCAATTTTTTTTTCAGAGATAATTTTTCTTTTTGGGGGTAAGGGTCGTTTGTAGAAACGCGACGTCTTGTCCTATTTTTTTCTCATTTTCATACTAGTAGTGCCTTACTTTTTTTAAAGCGATCTTATACTTGTGCAATTCAAATTCACCCCTGCATTTTATTAAAAAATCGACGAAAAATTTATTGAGTATTAGGTGTTTTTTTTTTTTCACCCTAGAATAATCTTTATTTCAAATAACAGCAAACTGGCTGAGAATTTCGTTAAGAATTACTAAATTTCAGCTACTTTCTACCAAAAAATAACTTCTTATAATTCCACGCTATCCTTATTTTTCGTCTTAAAAATTCCGAGGCTCGTTTACGACATTTCTGCCAAAAACCCGTTTCGAGTCCTACTGAGATTTTTCTGGCTCGATCGTTTGGGGAGAGTGCGGGATGAGAAGGAGAATTAAGTGTGTTGCATTTTTGCAATACAGTTTAGAAAGTAGGGGAGGACATGTTGGGGAGGGAGAGGGGGGGGGAGAGAAGGGGGAAGAGGGGAAGGAGAGTTTTGAATTCACATAAAGGTCACAGGAGTCACACTATTGCTATCACCAGGCATACGAGGCTGAACGGTTTGTTTTATCCAAATATAATGTTGAAAGCTGAAAGCTTCCCAACGGGTCAGGGTGAAAAAAGTAGCTCGAGAAGAAAATGTTGAGGGAAAATAGCTGCGGAAATAACATACGAAGGACAAAAACCTGCGGAAAAGCTCTCAGGAAATGAAAAGACTTTTCTATTAAAATTCCTTTGCCTGCCTGGTGAAACTCGAGCCAATACAAATGACCTAACCTGTAACAAAAACAACACCACGAAAAAGCAATCGATAAAGCAATTCAGCTTCTTTTTGCGTCTTTTTTTCCCACGCAGCTTTATTCCTCTGGGTTTTTTTTCCCTTCATCTGTTTTTTCCAGGCATTTTTGCCGTGTTTTTTCTTACATTGCTTTTTTCTTTCCGCGGACAGGGGGGTCAGCATCCCAGAAACAATTTCAAGGCCTATAGCCAAGATTTTTTTTTTTTTTTTTGCTTTAGGCTGGGCTACATGACTTGTGGATGCCGTAAACCACACTCTCTCCCTCCTCCCCCTCCACCCCCTCCCCCAACAACTCCGCACCCTGGCAAACTACAGTTTGTAGTGAGCGACAGGGTTCCCACAAAAATACTGAAATCAATTTCCCTGAGTTTTCCAGCTTTTCCAGAGTAGATGAAGTCATTTTCCAGGCTATTTACCATAATTTTAGGAAGGAATTTTTTTCACACATTTTCCCAGTTTTGTGTTAAAAAGGCTGAAGCTTTTAGAAGGGAAATAAATTACTTTGAATCTAATTTTTTTCCTGAGCAGGGATGCTGCCGGGGTGAAAAAAATGTTAAAAATGTGAAAATTTGCCAGTGGTAAAATAATATGTGAAAATTGTGAAAAAATGTGAAAAACACGAGTGCTGATGATGAAAACCGTCTGGAGCCGTTCTGGAATTGTCTGGAACCGTTCCATAGATGGTGTGCTCACTTGTCGGCCACTTAATTGTCGGCCACTTCAGCTTCATACTTCCGGGGTTTTTTTGTATTCCAACTAATTTGTAGACGCTGAATCAAATGGTGAAAAACGTTTGTCTCTAGTCCATCTGGTGCCGTTCCATAGATGATGTGACTTGTGCCGTTCCATATCTTGTGACTTGTAGCCTATGCTATAAAATTTATTTTTTTGCTTGACAACGGGATGATAAATCCCGAAACGTCGCATTTTATTGTATACATGTGCACTTGCTGGCTTTTTAAAACATTAACTACTTGTAGTGCTTTTATTCTGTCCATAGATGATGTGCTCACTTCTCGGTCATTTCCGGCCGTATGTGGACTACTTCCACTTCATACGCCCGGTTTTTTTTAATATTCGTTTCAACTAATTTTTGGACGCTGAATCTAATGGTGAAAACCGTTTGTTTCTTTCTGGTACCGTTCCATAGATGATGTGCTCACTTGCCGGCCACTTCACTTCACTTGTGTGCCACTTCCGCTTCCTACTTCCAGTTTTTTTAAATATTAATTTTAATTAATTTTTGGACGCTGAATCTAATAGTGAAAACCGTTTGTCTCTATCTGGTATCTTTCCGGAGTTGAAAAAAGCGACGGACGGACAGACAAAGTTGATGCAGTATCCGAATCTTCCCAGCTTTCTCTGTACAGAAGACTAAATTCAAGAATGCATATTTCTCAGCGATCGAGAATCCTGGAACACACCGAAAAACCGCCAAGTGTTTCTGAACGTTTAGCAATTTCAGGAAAAACGGCTGACAAACAGGCGTTTTCCAATTTTGAATGGCTCCGAATCCTTTCAAAAAGGCTTGAATGCCCTGGTAGAGTGTAGCAACGAATTACCTGGAATTTTTCTAGTTCGCAATTCTTAAATCAGAAGGGGAATTTGTACTGAGGCCAAAGTACTGCCCTCACAATCGTCTGCTGTGTCATGAGTTTCGCTGATATTGGACCAGAATACATCGCCTGCACAATAAGAAAGCACAACAACAACCCTTATCCTTTTAGCAAGAATCACAGATAAAATTTTCCTTTGTTTCAAAACGTCTAAACAGCCTTTAACGACGAAAGTTTGCGAGAAATCCCGAATCGCAATTCGGTCTGCTGTTTTAATAATTATTTAAATAAACACTACGCAAGTCTCCGTAAATAATCGCTATACGAAGGTACGTTGGAAAACGCGGGACAAGGTAGAGTAGCGTTTGTTTAAATCTAGGAAGAAAAAAGCAGCAGAAAAAAATAAGTTTCTGATAGAACTTCTTATTAAAATTCGCGCCAAGACAACGGACTTAACCTAACCAAAAACAACAAAAAAACAAAAAAAAGTACGGAAATAAAACATTCGGCTTTTTTTCCATAGCTTTTTTCCACGGCTTTTTACCTTCAGATTTTTTGCAGGCTTTATTCCGTGGCTTTTTTTCAGCACACGGTTTTTTTTCCGTGCACGATTTTAACAAAAGTATCTAGACTAATCAAAATTATGTCTTTTAAACAAAATGATAAGTCTTCGTGAAGTTTTTGCGACGACTAATGTTAAACCAAACTTTTCAGAAATTTATGTCTCAACTAGCCAAACCCCGTGCTTAGCACGGAGTGAGATTTTCACAATAAACGGGGCGTGTGCAACGTTCTTGTATCCGAGATGGTTTTTTGCTTTAGTAAATAGTTCACATTTCCTTCCATAGATGCCGCCTTCTGTCTGTAGCATGCCACATTTCACATTTCTACGCACATTTCACACTGGCTGTTAGCTCTGGTGGTGTTGGATGTGTCGTTTGCAACATTGCTACGGTTCGGGCTCTAGTGCAGCCTTGTCCATGCTCCGGCAAATTTTGTTTCTTCAATCACATTTTCGCACACACTGGCAAATACACTGGCTTGTGTTTGATTACGGTTAACAAACGCTGATTTTCGTTTGCTTCGCTCACTCAATCAGTGCACCCCCCCCCCCCCCTTCAGTCGCTCCAACATTTCATCAGTTGCAAGCTTCACCAAACTAAGTGTGGTCTTGAATCACATTTTTGTGCTCACTTCATACTGAATAGCTCCAGTACATCTGAGCCACATAACAAGCCTAAACACGTGTAGGGAAGGAGTGTTTTAAGTCATTCAATAAGCTTTAATGGCTCTGGCTCATTCAATAAGCCTTAATGCCTCTGGCTATTAAACCCAAATAACGCCAGTCTGACTTACGGCTAACAAACGCCTATTTTCGCTCGCTTCGCTCATTCAATCAGCGCATCCCTCTTCAGTCGCTCGTCCCTCCTTTTTTCATTATTGCTTTGGTCCCTTTCCCGATATCCCCCCCCCCTCTACCCCGCCTACTTAAAGTGGCACTTTCACCGATTGAAAGCAGACGAATTCTGACAACATCTAGCGCTGTGTAGTACCATCTAGCGTTTGCTTGCACCAAGCGAAGGAATGCATAACGGCATTTCTTTTAACGAAACAAACAAGCCACGACATCCTTAATGATTGAGTGAAAATTTGGTTCATCCTCGTGCACCTGCAAGCAAGCTATAAAGGTTAACAATATCAATGTCGCTAGATGGCGCCACGGTATTTTCATTCGCATTTCAATCGGTGACAGTGTCACTTTAAGAAGTCGTAACATGTGAGAGGAAGGCGCATATTTTAACCTTTCAGGGCTCCGGCTGTGCTTAGTGAACCCAAATGACACTACTCTTACAGCTACCAAACGCTGATTTTCTTTCGTTTCGCTCGCTCACTCCCTACTTTTTTTAAATAACTAATTCATCAATCACAACACAATTTTGTTTATTTTCTCTTCCACTCAGAACTAAAAAAAAAATATGCGCTCGTTAGTTTACTTGGTAAGAAATGTTGAGGAAAAAGTGCCCTTTCTAATAAGGCTAATTTCGCTTCCGCCCAAGGGTGAATTGGATTTATTACTGAGAGCAGTGGCTCTAAGCCAAGCGCCCTACCCTAATACAATAATGGCTGAAGTACTACGATACCAGATGCAGAATATACCTCACCACAACCACAGTTAGGAACCACGGCATACCACGGCAGGAACCACGGCAGTAACCACTCAGTACAGAACACATAAACAAGGGTGAGGAATTGGCGTTTAAGTCCCCCAATTGATCGTTAGAGGGACTTAACAACCTATACCTTCTCAGCATGGGTGACAATGCTTCAGCGCGACGTGTCGATTGTTGGTAAAAGAAGCCATTTGGAAGTACGGAATCGAGCAACAATACACTGACGCGCAGCTTCCATCGATGTCCCCTGTAGTATTACTCATTGTTGAAAATTTGAAAAGTTGATTGTGGCTTGCCAAAGATCCTGGGTTTTCCGCTTGGATTTCTCTAGCTAAATTGTCCCTCTCATTGTCGTGAGGCAGCTATAATCCTGTTGGTTTGGGTTCCTGCTCCCTAAACGCAAAACAAACAAATAAAACATCTTTTGCGAAAGATATTTCCTATACCAAAATTGTCCCTCTCTGTCCCGAGATAACCTCAGCAATTGAAAAGGACGTTGATTCGACAATTTCTTGTGTGGTGATTGGGCATCGAAACCGAACATTCATGCAATCACGCGAGATCATTTCAGTAGAAGTTGAAAGATAGAATTTATGTCGTGTACCGTTATTGGACATGTCGAAACCACATATTAATGGAACCATGCAAGCAAAGTCATTAAAACAGACGTTGAAAGAAAGAAAGAATGGTCTAAAGTAAACAAAGTTAAATTCGCATAACAATTAACAAAA
The DNA here is from genome assembly GCA_023313725.1 of Lithobius niger. Classification (NCBI taxonomy): domain Eukaryota; kingdom Metazoa; phylum Arthropoda; class Chilopoda; order Lithobiomorpha; family Lithobiidae; genus Lithobius; species Lithobius niger. The sequence goes on from JAHWFP010112654.1 coordinate 8,231, forward strand.
CAAAACACAGAGAATTGCCGACCCTCCGCCGAGCCAGCTAAAATTGGTTTCTATTTGCTCAAACGAAAATATACATTGCCTAAATTGTGTATTTTCTTCCTTTTCATCGATACGTCTCGCTGCAACAATGGGTACCAACCACGTGATGAAGTCCTTCGGAGTGCTTAGTTATGTCTCTGAAGTAGTGGCTTGTGACATCTGACTGGTTCCTCCATGATGCTTGTCTGTGGATCTCAGGAACGGGTGTTGTTGTGGAAGGATCATGAAGCGGAGATGACCCAGAAACCTTTGTGACCCTGATGTCGATGTCATGGCCATGGAGATCTAAGTCTTCGTATGCATGAAGAACGACGGTTTTGATCTAGTTCGCAATCATTCTGGTAGAAGTTTCGCTGAAATCCTTTTTAAAAGGAAAGAAAAGTTGATTTCGTCCATTGAGGATTTCGTTGCTGTCAGTTCTCATGACGTAAAACCGTATTGCACATACAGGACAGAGAAACCGTTCAGGTTCATCGCAACCATTGGTGAAAGTTCTGGATGGTGATGGTTTCGGTTGGTTCCTTTGGTTTCTGGGTTTTAGCTCTGAATTACTTCCTGGGAGTGAGATAAGCAGCCGCTACCACTGTGGATAAGCAATAGGCCGGTTCTCTTGATATAGCTTGGATTTCACTGCAGTGTGAAGTCGTCGCAAGGATGACGAGAAAAACTGTCTTGCAAGTCAGAACGTGACGGTTGCAATCTTGGAGTGGTTCTTAAGCTTCCTTCATCAGAGAGTTTAAAACGATCGAAAGATTCCAATCTGTGAAGAGTCGTTTGGTTGTGGGTCTCTGACTTCAAACGTCTTGATGAACATTGAGATTCGAAGGGCCACCACATTGGTTTCTAGAAGGTTGGCTGAGCCGGCCGCTTTGAAAATTGAATTCAGGGCTGATCGGTACACAAGAATAGTCGAACATTTTAAGCCCGCCTCAAAAAAGTCGGAGTTTAGGAAGGGGGGGGGAGGGGTTTGGCAGTCGATAGGACCGATTTTCCATCTGTTTACACCAAAGCAACCATTTTTGTCAGTGACTGTTGTAGATCTTGTTGGTGGACTGTCGGGTTGTTTTGCTTGCAATTCTGATGGTTTGGTCTTCAAGAATTCTTGCCTCTTTAAGGAGTCCGATGATAGTAGCCACCCGTGTAGGTTCAGAGCATTAGTGTACGGGTGGAACTGACTGCCTTTCTTCTGTGACAGGAAGTCTGGAGCCTCTGGTAGGCTGTGTGGGTTGTCGACCAGAAGGTCGAGGAGTTGAGGAAACCAGGTCGCTGCAAGCCAATGAGAAGCTATTAGTAGGGAGAGGCCTTGGGTTGATTGGCTTTTTATGAGGACCTGAGGTGACAACTTGAACAGAGGAAAAAGGTATCTGTAAAAGTTCGTTGAATTGCAGGCCAGAGCATCTACGGCTCATGCTCGCTCGTCCGGAACTGGACTGATGAAGTGTGGAAATTTGGAATTGTGCCTCGTGGCAAATAGGTCGACCATGAGAGCCTGCTTACGGGGAACAGATATTTGCAAATGGATATCTTCAGCGTCCATTCTTCTGAGGGTACAGCTTGCTGTGGGAGAAAGAGTCTGCTATCATATTCCTATTGCCTGGGATGTGGAGATAGAGAAGTATCGTGTTCATCTGAATGCAAAGTCGGAAAATGTTGGAGGTTACTTCATGAAGTTTCCTGGACTTTGTGCTTCTTTCTTTCTGTAGCTAGGTGGTTGCAGAGTTGAACCGGGTCACTTTTTTTTGACCCTGTGTCCTGGTGACCCGGACTACACCAGTGACCCCGTGGCCTACCAGACCTGATGACCTGATGACCTGATGACCCAACCAGCCCCAGAGACACAGTCAAACCCAGTTTTCCGAACTGACCCGGTAACCCGGCTGGACTCGGTGACCCATTGACCCGGCTGACATGACTGACCCATTGACCCAGCCAGACCTTTTACGTGATGACCCAGTCAGATCGGATTTACCCAGCCGGCCCTGGGTTGACCCAGTGATTTGGGGTAGGAAGAGAAATAACTGAAAATAAGGTCCGAGAAAATTTGCTACTGCAAACAACCCCTCCCCCCCCCCTTCCATCCAGCCCTGTAAGCCAACTCATCTTCAGCAATTCTCGGGCCTTTGAAGCGCCCACTTAGCGAATTTTTTAACTGCAACAAATGCTTTACTTGTTCACTTTAATCAATCCTATATTAGTCTTGTTTCCCCCCTCCCCCCTGGATGATGAATAAGCCAGAGTAAAACGATGGATTTGCATGTCTTAAAGCAACATACCGCCTGCCATATAACCTTCCGCCTGCCTCACAACACCCACGCGACGATCACATCCGCGTATTTACCACAGCTAAGGTCAACTGAGACGGTAGATTCGTTCCTCGCAGCGAAAAACAAAGTTACTGTCTCAATTGGCATTGCGCCTAATAGTCCAGCCAGCGTGAACCCATTGATTGTGTCGTCAAAAACCGGAATGATTCTTGTATTTTAAAATCACAATTTATAATTTTCTAGAATAGTGTCTTATAATTTTGCTTCGGCGATCTATTGGAATAATTAATTTTAATTTTTACTGCATTAACCTTCTAGAGTTTTGGTCTCATATAGTAATTACTAGCAAACTATTAAAATCAACAGAAAATCTCGTAGACGCCACATTTTAAAACGGATTTTTAGCAAGGGAAAGACTAACTGTAAATAAATAGACCTTTGGGGCCGTACTTGATGTGGAGGATCGAGAAAAATGGCGCTGGGAGGTATATCCCTTTAAATGGGATCTAAACAGACATTCTCTCCCAAGATAGAATAAGTTGTGGTGTAAATGCCAAACCTTACTGCTATATTGGATTGCAAAGAACGTTTCACCAACTGTCAGACTTTGCAATGCGTATAGTACTCTATGTACCTTATGTTCTTCACTACGACAATGCTTGGTGGAAACATACTAAAATATAAATATTATTGTCGTTAAGCTTAAAGGCGAGACTTAGAAGTAAATTTTAGTAACGCCAGCTCTACTTAGAAAAAATTATAACTTTGTTTATTATTATTGATTTTTATTATTATTGGGTGGATATACCAAATAAAACATTTTCCACAGAAACAGCAGTAATCACTTTCGGTACTAACACAGGAAAAAAATTCAATAGTCTGTGCCTTAGTTGGGGGTCAGTGGATCTCCGAATCAGTTCAGCTAATCAGGTCAGACTAGGTCGCCAGATCTAATCTGAATTTCTCGGTCACTAGGCTCGACCCGAAGTTCCGGATCACCGGGTCAGTTTGGGTCACCAAGTCATACTTGGTCACCGTGTCTGACCCGAAATTCCGGTGATCCGGTCTAAAACTTTACCCGAATGACCTGGTGATCCGAACCAACTCTGGGCAACTGCCGTCGTGTTGTCGAATTAAATCTAAACAACTTTTCCTTGTACCAGATTTCGGAAGTGTTGTAAGCCGTTGAACACTGTCTTTAACTCGAGAATGTTTATGTGTTCACAATCTTGAATTGTCCACTGGCCTGAAATCTCGTGGTGCTCTATGTGTGCTTCCTAGCCTTTCAATGGAGCATCTGTCAGAAGATGTAGGTCTCGTTGGAGCTCGTGAAAGGGTACTGACTGAGATAAAATCATGACATCTGACCACCAAAGAAGGGTTTCGTTTGGAAAGTTTTCATGGATGGGTGTGTGGTGTTGCCTGGCTGAAGACATGCGCCCCTCCCTAGACGTCGATATGGTAGTGGTGAAAGCGGGAATGAAGAGGGCGGAATTGCAATGTGCGACGTAGCAGAAGAATGTGAAACGTCGCTTGGACAATGGGCAGACATACATTGTGGTGAGTCAGGTTCGATGCAGGCAAGAAGAGATGCAGAAGAGTACCCTAAGGTGGAGACGAAAAGAGGCCCAAGGCCTGAAATTTCCTGAGAGACAGAAGGAGGAGACTGGAAGCTGTCGCAAGCAGTGGTGGAATGTCGAAGATCATTACATACTGTAGTATCAACTCGAGACAGAGGAGTCTGTGGAATGGGAGAAGGTGGATACAAGGGCTGACTTACTGATGACGTCGAAAGCTACGAAGTCCGAGATCGGGTGGGACAGTCGCCGCTGAAGAAGATCAGGCCGAGTCGAGGCACTGGACAGTAAACGAAAGGGTGAGACTGAGCAGCCTCGCGTACACTGAGCAAGGGATGTTCAAAAAACCGTGCTGAAGAGGTTGCAGACTCTTTCCTTGGAAAAAGGGCAACGTGGAAGTGCTGAAACCTGCAAAGGAGGAGAAACACTTGGCGGAGATCTGGAAAAGTGCAGAGGTGGCTGAGGGACAGCCGAAAAGGTGACAAAAAATCCGTGTTTTATCTTGAGCATTAGTCCTGAAGCGAGAGGCATATGTCCCGATGAAAGGCTGACAGAGGTGGCACATGAGGCAGGAGACAACAGAATATCATTGTTACAGGCTTGCAAAGGTAAGTTGTTCAAAGATGAAGATCCAACATTGTCCAAGGCTGAAGACGCAGCAGAAGAGACGTCACTGTCGTAGAAAAAGGATGAGATGACAGACAGTGAGTCTGGGGACAAGTCCGCAGAGTATGAAGGCACAGCAGTAGATGACACGGCGCTAGTGTGTGGGGTAGGAGACGCAACAGACGAAAGGTCTGGCGATGATCCAACAGCAACTAGAGACACCATGGTCGAAGAAATGGTGCTGTTGCATAGATAACCTGGAGTGACAGATGGAATGTCCAGTGACGAGGAAGCAGAAACTAAGACGTCTTTGGCCGATGAAAGGCCGTTGTTGCATGGAAAGCATGGATAGACAGACCAGAAGGCCGGTGACAAGCCTTCAGAAGATTAAAACGGAGAAGCCGTTGAAATGGTATTATCCATGGTATGTGGGAAGCGAGAGGCAACAGATCAGCTGGTGCCGAAAGACGACAAGTCGATGAAAATCTTGACAGGCCAGCAGGAGACTTCTGGGTAGTGACAGGAAATGAAAGTCCAATTTTGGGGACAGCATGTCCCGAAGGATCCATTGGGAAGAAACTGGTCGATGTGTAGAACAGAAGGCCAAGCACAATCGAAAGGGACTGCCAGGCAAAATTGCACGACAGGCAGCAACACTTGTGAAAGGCCAGCAAAATTCGGGAAAGGCAAAAGGCATCTGCACACGTCAAATGCTAGAGTGCGTCAGTGCTTTTATAAGAGGGGTGCGTAACGCGTGCACACTGTGGATTACGGAGCTGGCAGTAGACCTATGAACTCTGATCTCTAGGGAAAGAGCATTCTAGAACAGAATTGCTAAATAATGTATATTTTCGGCGGCAGCTAGAAACAATGTTATATTAGTAATAGTTTGGTATTAGCTGTTCCGTTCACAGCCTTGAAAATGCTTGCGTAGTCCATCATTTTAGAGCTTGCCAGTTTGGCATACAATGCACTTTAAATTATTTCTTTAAATTATTTCTTTTGATGTACAATGTGCCTTTTTACTGTTTTTACTGGTTCAGGAAACATTTAACTTCTTTTCAGTAAATAAACCATAAACTCATTTTTTTCCGAAAATGAAGAAGTTGTATTGCCTTTAAAGGTCAGTCATAATTTGTGAATCAATCCGGGTCACTGACAGCATTACAGTCCGAGTTTCTGGGTCATTGGGTCATGTGTTATGGAAGCCAGTGGGTCACGGGTCACCAAAAACGTGACCCATTCCAGCTCTGCCTGGTGTTCTCTAGGGTTGGTGATAAAAAAAACTCCTGAAAAGTGTTGTTTTTCGCCAACACTTTTCAGGAGGTTTTTTTTTTATCACTAATCTTACACACCACAAATTAATTTTTCCAAATTTTACCTCTAGGGTTGGTTGTGATAACCAAACGGCAGTTATGGGTTGGTTGTGCTGGATAGAATCAATTCTAAACGGATCACTTTTTCTGTCACCGACACTCCCTCTTTAAAAGTTCCAAAACCTTAAACAACCACAAAATTATGATACAGATTTTAGTAGGGCGACAAATTATGCCTACATTGTAGTTCCCCCACAGACGTAGCGTCCGACTCCCACAATTGTCGAACAAGAACCTATAAGGCCACCGGAAAGGTTCGAGACAGGTTAACCACAAGTGGAAACCCGTTTTGGAGTAAGTTATCCTTCTGGCGCCAACCCATTCAAGTTCGCGATTCTACCAAAGGGTTATCTTGGTGGTCAAACTGCCGGTAAAAGTTGGAGTTGAAGGAGGAAGCAAGTACGCTACGAAGAGGGCCATCCAAACTCAACAGGGAGCGGCGTCTAGCGGGTCAGTCTGGAAGGAACAATCGTCAATTAGTGCTAGTGGTCACTTGGTTCCATGGGGAGACACGGGAAAGAGCACGAGCTTCTGAAATTGACCATGACAGATTCTGAAGTAGAGCTTCATTAGCCCTTTCAGTGCCAGGGGGCCGTGGCACACAGACCTTGGGTCGTACGCCCACGTAAACACATGCAGGAAAAGTCCAAGGACAAAAAGAAAGCTTCACAAGGCTTCCCTGCCATCAGATTTTTAATTAACCATTTTTTGTCACCGCATTTTAATTTTCATTATCCGTCTGAATATTCGTTAACGGAAATACGTGGTAGATAATGAAAATCAAATTCCGATAATGCAAAAAAATGTTTTCCATTCACGGAAAACATTTTTCATTACCGGTTGGTTGTACAATTGTAAGAATTCAAATTTCTGCGGAGGCAGAACTCTCGTTAACAAAAGGGCGGAGGCAGAGTTCTCATTAACGTAAAATAAATATCCATTAAAGGAAAAGTGACTAATGCGTTGCGAGTTTAAATGGAAATTGATTTACCATGAACGGAAAACGAAGGTTCGATAGTGAAAAATACTAGTTTCGTTGAAGAAAATTGAATTTCCGTTAACGGATATTCAGTTTTCGTTAACGGACACTGATTTTCATGTGACTGGCTAATATTTTTTGTTCCCTCTTTGCCATGATCTACATTAATAAAAACGAGTTGCAGTGTTGTAAAACGGCCGTCCGACCAACGCGGACACCCGTCTAATAATAATAGTATTCGATTATTGTAAACGGAATGAGTGTTGGCAATAAACTAAAAACTGGTTCGGGCAGATGACCAGGAGTGGTTAACGCTCGTTAAACCCTTTGAAACCCTTTTTGAAACGGTGGATGAAACAATGTTTCAGTTCATGTATATGCATCTTAATATTAAAGGGCAATTACATCCATTTTGACATGCATGCTTTACTTTTGGATCACTTATACAATAACTAAACACAAGAACTGCGGTAAGAATAAGTTACGTACGTCCGATACAACAATTTAATTATTGCATCACCAAAACACGATACGGAGACTGCCATTGTTTTGCTGGAACGGGCAGAAATTAATGCCGACAGATGTCACTCTTCGATTTCGACTCGCAGCCGATTGAGATAGCTCTATTGGCTGTGACAGCTCAAGCGTCCGACGGCCTTAGCTGGCTACTACAACTGCCAGCTATAATCGGCTGCGAGTCGAAATCGAAGAGTGACATCTGACGGCATTAATTTCTGCCCGTTCCAGCAAAACAATGGCGGTCTCCATGTCGTGTTTAGGTGATGCAATAATTAAATTGTTGTATCGGACGTACGTAACGTATTCTTACCGCAATTCTTGTGTCTAGTTATTGTGTAAATGATCCAAAAGTAAAGCTGGCAAGTCAAAATGGATGTAATTGCCGTTTAAACCGCTGGCTAAAGGTTCTGTCGTTGTAGATTTCAATCTTCTATCAAAGGATTACTGAAATTCCGTTAAATGTTGAAAGCGCTTTACTTTATGCCCAGAATCAAGTAAAAAAAAAAATAACACACACGAACCCATGGAGTCTGGGGAAGGATCAGGGACGTGCAGCGTGATGCCGGCACAAGCCACGTCACGCTGATTGAGGCATTATTAAACCGCTGGGTAAAGGTTCTGTTGCTGTGGACAATATTAAAATAAAAGGATTAGTGAAACTCGGTTAAATATTGAAAAAAAATAACAAAGCCGCCGGGCTAAAGATTTCGACTTTGCTATAGAAAGGTGTATTGATTTATTTACCCTGGAAATATAGAGCAGTGACATTTGCCGCTATATTGGCACCGGTATGGGTTTTGGAGGGCATAACTACAAGGTGCACTACATAAAAATGGAGGGAAAAACAACGGAAGAGCGGATTTCTTAGGCTTAAAATAACGTTGTTTTCTCCAACTACAAAAATCGCGCTTTTTAGGTCTAAGAAATCACTCCTCACAGCAACGGCTTCAGTATGACGCCTTCTGTTTTTCTCTGCAGTGCTGAAGGTTCTGTCGTTGTGGACAATTAAAATAAAAGCATAAGTGAAATTCAGTTAAATACTGGAAAAAAAATGACAAAGCCCGCGGTTGAAAGGTTTCGACTTCCTGAGTCTGGGGGGGGGGGGGGGGGCTCATTAAGTGAGCGAACCGAACGAAAATCAGCGTTTGTTAGCCAGTGTGTGCAAAAATATATAGACGGTATACACGGCTTCCGCAACAAACACATGAGGGAGCAATTCGTCCCAATGTTGAAAATAGTGTATCAAACACCACCCGTGCACAGCACGGGCTTCAGCTAGTGTTTCAATAATACCCAGTATAAATTTATACCACCCAAAACCCAAAACCACCCAAAACCAAAACCAAAACTGGTAGAAAAACCCGCCAAGTTTCCAAAAACGGTCGGCCTTTGATGGTAGTGATATCATTCCACCAGGGAAAGGCCGCCAAGGTTAATTCTATAAAATTAACCTTGGCGGCCTTCCCTGGTTATATAATATATATATAATATATTAGCCAAGTTAATCGCACATACTAATAGTTCGAAAGTTAAATGAAAACTAGAAGATTGCTACTAGCGGTAGCAATCTTCAATTTTTCATTTAACGTTTAAAGTATTATTCGGTGCGATTAACTTTGCTAATAGGATTAAACTTGTCGGCTTTTACCTGGTTGAATGATATCACTACCTTCAAAGGCCGACCGTTTTTGGAAACTTGGCGGGTTTTTCTACCAGTTTTGGTGTTGGGTGGATTTATTTTACATTACGGTATCGGGATTTCCGTTTACAACAAATAAATTTCCATGATGTGCAATTATGATTACTAGTCGGTAATAAAAATGTTTCGTCGAAAATGAAACACATTTTTAATTATTAGAATTTAATTTTCCTTATCGACCATGTATTTCCGTTAACGGATATTCAGGCCGGTAATGAAAATTAAAATGCGATAATGATAAATGTTTCATAAAAAATATCATGGTGTGCCATACTTCCCTGTGAACCGGAGAGAAGCGAGCCTACCACAGCCGAGTGGTCAACCGTCAAGGGCCTCGGTATCTGACTCAAGGGGAGGCAAACTCAAATGGCGTTATATAGACCTCCATGAAACGACCCCTCAAGAACACTCACATTAAAAAAGTGAAAAAAATATCAGTAAACAAAGTATGACCGTTTTAGCTCTTTTCTAGAGTTGGGTAATCCTTTTAATACCTGGGACGTATACACATGCTCTCGTCAACGTCCCCCCCCCCCCCCAAAAAAAAAAAAAGTAACCAAGGCCAACGAAATGCGTGCTTCATATCACAAGGATTCCATGGGTATCGAGAGACGAGATCAAAGCGGTGTCCCGTCAAAACAGCGCGGAAATTTCGGCGCACGACACATCGGTGCGCGACAAAATAGCGCGACGACAAAACAGCCCTAACGACACATCGGTGCGCGACAAAATAGCGCGACGACAAAACAGCCCGACGACAAAATAGCTTGGATAAAACAGTGTGCGACAAAACGGCGCAAAAAGTTGTTTAAAAACGATGGCAATTCGAGAATTGACAGTGCTCTCCTCAGATCAAAGTACAATTCCAAAATTTGCATACTCAACTAAAGCAAATTTTGATGTGCTGATGGGGGGGGTGGGTGTGGGGGGGGGGGGGGGAGATAATTTGTTGCTTTCGGCCGCTTCTTCTTTCTTCCTTAGTGTAGACCAAAAATAATGCCAAAAAAAGTAACATTTAATTCAAACTACAGATAAGACAGAAAAACCAAGCCATATTCGCTAGCTCCGAAATCTAGCCACGTTTCCACCAAGAATACTCGCGATCAAAACGTGGTGCGCCAGCACTGGCCACAAACTGGCGTCTCCAAATACTTCCGCACAAACCCAAGACGGTGGCGACGTGTGATTACCAGGTTTTAGTCTCTTCAGAGCCGCAGACCAGGACAAACACGAAACAGTTCGTCTAAATTACCTTCTTTATCATTAGATTATTGCTATTTTATTTCTTTCCCACGCGTGTCCCGCTCAAATTTAAACGGTGTCCCGATTTCTAAAACTAAAGTTGTAATGAAGTTAGCCGCTAGTTGAGCTTCGTTGTTTCATACCTCACTTGCCATAGTCGAAACCGAAATTGAATAAAAATGAATATAACGACGCTGAGTAATGACGCTAGAGAGTCACTCATGGTCGGAGTCACTTCCCTCTTTGTCGGTAGTTGATGCTCCTGTGGCGAACATGAGAAACTCGCATATCTGTTACGCATTTTTGAACGTGATCCTTGAGCGGTAGCCTAAGTGTAACAAGTGAGTTTTCCCGAAATGAAGTGCAGTTACTAATCCAAGGTAAAACAGTAACAAAATAAGACAGTCAATTAAAAAAAAACTAATTACGAATACAGTTGAACGTTATAAAAATATGGAACTGATGCTCGACAGCCTTCTTGGAATTGCTCACAACTTTCAGTTGCAATCCTGATTTGATTTTATCCAGTGTGTTAGTTACCCCTTTCATTTTCCCTAGCTATGTATACCACTCATTTTTCGGTAGCTCATCTACTGTGTAATGAATTGTTGGCCAAACTTTTTAGTTCCAAATTGTTATTTGTACCCAGAGCCCAGAACATTCCGTTTTGAAACAACTTTTTGCCTAAATTTTCTTATTGCCTAAATAAGCAACGCAGAACAAACGCCCGCAAGCAACAAATTATCCCTCTTCTCCTCCCCGTCCCTCCCCCCCCCCCCCCCCCCCCACCTCCCTCATCATCACATAAAAAATGGTCGTAGGTGTGTAGAAATTGTGGAGCTCTAGCTTCGGACTCTGATTTGAGGAGAGCAATGGCAATCTCGAAACGTCATCGTTTTTAAACAACGTTTTGCGCTATTTTGTCGCACGCTGTTTTGTCCCAAGTTATTTTGCCATCGCACAGGCCCCCGAGAGGCCAGTGGCAAATTTTTTTCTGGGGAACTTTTTTTTTTTGGTGTTTCATCCTCTTTTTACCCGCCTTTTGTAGGACTTTAACCATTTCTGCCCCTCTTTGCACCACTTTCTTCGCCGCTATGGTACTTTTTGGGAGTTTTTTAGGTTCTTTTACAACACCGCTCCACCGATAAAGGGCACTTTTTCAGAAAAAAAGGGGCACTTTGCAACGAGAGCAGGGGCTAGAGCCCCCCCCCCCCCCTGTGGGCACGTCCCTGGTTATGTCGTTGCGCTGTTTTGTCACGTGCTGTTGTGTCATGTGATGTATTGTCGTCTCGCTGTTTCGTCACGCGCCACTATTTCCGCGCTGTTTTGACGTACATCCGATCAACGCACAACAGCTTGTCCAGCGCCTTGGTCTCTGAACCAAGATAATGAGAAATCGAATCCCGTTAGCACCCATTTAAGAAACTACCCTGGCACTGAAAGGGCTAAGGAAATATTTAACGAGACTAATGAAACAAAAGGAATAAACAAAATGTAATTCGAGCCGACATTTGTTATTGATGGAGGTCACTACTTGATCGTTGTGCCAGCCCCTTAATGTCTGTTCTCCAGCTAATTTATTTACTGGCAGTTTATCTCTCATTAAATCATTCAGCAGCAGTCTTCAAAACTCAAATGTTTGTGGAGAGTGACGTGCGTCTCTCCGCCTGCTCGTGAAATGTTGCAAATTTTGTTTCCCAGCAATAGCGATATCAAACGATCAAAAACGTTGGTTTAAAGTCTGTATTTCTTTACCCCGAGCTGCAGCCTTGTAGGAAGGGTTATTCATCGGGATATTTACTTTTCATGAATGTTTGCATGTGTGTCATGAATCTAGTTGTTTGTGTTTCAGAACTTTGACCAATAAGGAAGGGACCGGCCATTATTGCCTGTTGAAAATTATTGCCTGTTGAAAATATAAATTACCTTTAGCATTCTCCTTCTCAAAATGCTGTTCAGTCTAGAGAAATTAAATCGAAGATGTCCTTCCGGTTCACTACCTACTGCGCAGCCGTATCATATAAAAGCCGAAGCGGAGCGGTAAGCTCGCCTTTTCTGACCTCTATTGTGCCCAAATGGCGACAAGAGGAGAGGAGGGTAGGACCAAGGTAATGTATATTTTCAACAGGCAATAGAAACCAAAATCAACCAGGGAATATTGGTATTTTGGAGTTTCTAGTTGCCTTGGAAATATACATTACCTTTTTTATAGCAATCCCATAGACTTTGTCAAGGTGGCTAGCGCTAATTGACTCAAGTCCCCTCAAGGTGGCGACCGGTTCCCTTCACGGAAAATTCAGTGTGTAAAAGGGGTTAAGTATACGTCGGGCAGAAACAAATGGCCCGATACGTTACAGTCCCTCAGCTTGATGGGACATGGGACATGTCCCGGAGGTAATGGGACGTGAAGACCGTGGGATGTCTTCAGGAAGCAGCCTCTATTATTTCGGTGACGTGGATGTTGCTGTAATGGGCCCAGGATTTGGAAATTGCACGAAGATCGTGGGCCGTTACTCTGATGCTTTCAGAAACAGTTTATGTCAAGTCTTCGTAGGCTTGGACGATGACGCTCTTTAGCCAGGTGGCAATCATGCGGATTGTAGTGGTGCCAACCTTATTGCTAAAGGGGAGGAAGAGTTGGGAGTGTCCTCGGCGGATGGGCTGGGACGCCTTTAGGTAAAATCGAATAGCCCGGACGGGACAAAGGGTCCGCTTCTCTTTGTCCCCTAGGATGGTGGATAAAAACGGGATGATGAAGGGATGAGTCCTATCATCGGGTTTGTGAGTTTAAGCACACGTCCGGGAATAAGCACACGTCCGCTTGGGATTCAGCATGAAGTCTAAGGCGTAGGATGCAGTCGTTGTCACGTAGGAAGAAACAGGAACCGCAGCTTGTCGAGGACGATAGAGGGTGGAGCCGAAATCCAATTTGGTATCAGCGGTAAGCAATTCTGACTGAGGAAAAGTGTCAAGCTTCTTGGATTGGTCGTCCCTCAGGTGGAGAAAGGCATGTATAGGAAGCAGTCCGGAACGATCCTTTAATAGTCTTTCACAGTTCAGGAAGTGGGATCCCCGAGGGATCATGCTTCCTTGGAACAGAGAGCCAGGTTGATCTGAAAGGGACTAGTCAGGTGAGTAATAAGAATCAAAGTTGTTGTCCGCAGGAGGAACGGGCAGAGTTCGTAAAGGAACTGGCGGAACGGAACGTGGAGGCAGATTACCCGGAATTGGAGAGGGACCAGCGACCTCAATGGACGGACGGTGACGCTTAGGATGAAGTAACTTTCATGGCCTGGACGAGGTGGAGATGGATCCTTATCCAATTCGAGAGGCGTTCTGTTACCGAGGAGGACGCTGCCGGTTCTGACTAGTGCGGTGGGTGAGAAGTTGCTGACTGTCCCAACACAGAGCCTGGTGCGGGAGTTAGTCACGCAGGTCAAAGCCAAAACAAGTTGCAAGGCCACGGTTCTTGGAGACCGGGTCGTAGGTGGAGAAAGGCATGTATAGGAAGCAGTCTGGAACGATCCTTTAATAGTCTTTAACAGTTCAGGAAGTGTGATCCCCGAGGGATCATGCTTCCCTGGAATGGAGAGTCAGGTTGATCTGAAAGGGACTAGTCAGATGAGTAATAAGAATCAAAGTTGTTGTCCACTGGAGGAACGGGCAAAGTTCATAAAAGAACTGGCGGAATGGACTGTGGAGGCGGAATACCCGGAATTGGAGAAGGACCAGCGACATCGATGGACGGACGGTGACGCTTAGGGGTGGAAGCAAGCCAAGACGAAGTATAGGCTGATACTGGTGGTGACGGGCAAAAGACAGTGGGCTAGGAAGGCATGACTGAAGATATCTTGCTGGTGGGGACATGTGAGAACGGGGCATAGGTCCATAGTGAGTAAGGAACCATCTCAAGGTTTCCCCTTAGCCTGTAGTATCGGAATGATGGTACTGTGGGACGCGGGATGTGAAAGGAGGAATGCTCATCTCGTAGGATGCAGAACGTGGATGGAGGAACGCTCGCTTCGTGGGATGCGGATGGGAGAGTGCCTGCTCCGTGGGATGCAGAACGTAGGATGGGGGAACGGTCGTCCCATGGGATGCAGAGCGTGGTAGGAGGAACGCTCGTTTAGTGGGGCTGGTACTACTAGTTCCCAGGTTGGGTCCTGCACAAAGGATTTTTTTTTTGTAAAAACTTTGGCTTGAAGCCTTTTAAAATTATTGAAAGAATCATTCATTCGAAGGTTATCGTCTGCCAAGCTTTGATATGGAACCGAAGATGTCCCCTTACTTCTTGTGGGGGAGGTAAAGCGTCAGTAATTATCGCGTCCCCTGTTGCGAGGACAAGAGGAGGAACGTTGTTGTTTGTCTGGAGGGGAGAGGCAGTCCAAGGAACGGCTATGTCCTCATCCCTGGGAACGGGATGGAGAGGACAACGCAGAACGTGACACTGGAGGTGGATCAGGGTCTGGCGGTTTTGAGACCTTCCAATCGTCCTTAGGTTAATCCTGCTTGGAGGTTGGGACGGAACGTTGTTGGCGATTCTGGCGATTCTTCTCGTAAGGAGTGTGGGTAAGGAACCATCCCAAGGCGTTCCCTTAGCTTGTGGAAACAGAACAATGGTACTGTGGAACGCGTGATGCAGGAACGCTTGTCCCGTGGGATGCAAACGTGGATGGAGGAATGCTCGTCCCGTGGTATGCGGAACGTGGGATGGAGGAACGGGGTTTGCGAGAGAGAAGGTCTTGAAGGGTCAGGGTGCTGGTTCGAAGTCGAGGTGGACCAACTGCGAGGAACAGAACGCCGTCTGTGACAAGAGAGCGATAGTAAATGCTGGTGATTCTAGGGGAAGAAGAAAATACATTACCTAATGTGGTGGAAAGCGTCCTTTCCTGTCTCTGCTTTATAGACAAAGACCTAGTAAGGGTAAGGAAGGGTGGTGAGGAACGTGATCTTGTTCCGAACAGGAGTAAGACCCCCCCCCCTCCCCTGAGCAGGGGAACGAGGGGTAACGGGAGGAGTGTGAAAAGTGTCCTGTGAGGAACGCATCCAAAGGCCGGAAATAGGGCTTGTGGAACTGTAGACTGATTCGTGCAGGCAGAGCGCAGGGTCAGAATGACTGCAGGCCAAGGAGGACCAATGTAGAGAAGTGCTTGTGAAGTGAATTGGCAGGTTTTATTATTTAGTTCGTCCGAGGAGCCGAGAGGAACAGTAGTAGCAGGTGAAGGCAAAGATCGGAACGGACAGGAATGCATGCGTCCGTGAACTGTATGACCACCAAGTTGACTGGAAGAAGGTGCTTGCGAAATGTAAGGGATGCGTTCCTTAATGGACCAGCCTCTACGAAAAGCACCCCTGGGTGCTTCCGATGGAAAGGAGGACAGCAATGCCGGGAAGACAGCGGATGGTGGATTGAGCGGCTGTTGGATCGCCGAGAACCGCTGGATAGGAGAGCGTCCTGACCGGTGGTATAGTACTTTTTGGAGGCGGATGTATCCTTGTCCTAGGAAAGGATGGATTGGCTCTTTGTCCAGCTGCTCCTAAAGTTGGAATGAAGGTGGCCGGGAGCGAAGCTTCAACCGGGAGATCCTTGGAGGCAGAAAGCATCCTAGTAGAAGGCATCCCGAGATTGAGGATGAGTAGGACGCGTCCGATGGGATGGCAAAGCCTGCTGATCCAGGAACTGAAGAAGAGGATGGAGTGGGGAGTAGCTCAAGGCGATCACGTCGTCTTGAGCGCCCTAGGAGAAATAATCTACGTTTGTAGTAGTGACAAGATGCTGGAATTCCTAAAGAGTGCAAGTGTGCCCACCCCCCTCCTTCCCTCGTTACCAGGCTGAAGTCTAGTAGGGGGAATGAGGGATGACATGAGGAACCTGGAGTCCGGAATGGATGTGTGAAGTATACAAAACCATCCAAGGCCATAGCAGGCCGCAGGGGAATGCTTCAAAGAGACGCAGGATGAGGTAGACACGAGGATTGGATCAGTTGAGGGGCAGCGTATAGCACAGACGCAGAGGACGAAGGTCAAGGAAAGACGAGCGGACTGCATCGTCAGAGTATATAACAAAAAAGAGGGCTGCGCACTAGGATGCGCAGATGGTCACGACGTGGAGGGATATCATACCCCTTTGATTAAACAACAGCATTCAATGTTGTAGGGAAGGAAGGCACAAGTCGCAGTAAGCGGTGAAACGGCCCAATCCAAGAAGGCTGCGCAGAAGTAATGCGCAGTGGGGAAGGGAGCCGAGGATGAGGAACATCGTCCATCCAAAATGGTCCGTGCACCGCCCAAATGCAACGATGACATGAGCCGCCCTGGCCAGGAACCAAGGGGAACGGTGGTATCGAGGAACGGTGGTATCGAGGAACGGCGGCAGCGAGGGACAGTGACAAATCCAGTGGCGTCAGCTGTGGAGCAGAGGAGGACGCCAGCTTGGCTGCAATTTTCCGAGCTTTAGTCGAAGCAATAAGCGAGCATAATGTTCCTTTGCCTTCGCAAGTTCATCACTGATGGAACGAACGTCTTGCGAGCGGACCGTCTGTCCGCAAGGGAACGGAGGGTCCCGGCCGTAGTGGCGGGTGGAACGGAGGCCTCGGAGAGGAACGGATTGGCCAGAAGAAGAGCGTGATCGAGTGATTCACGATCCGCAGACATCTCCAAAACTTCAACCATACCCGTAGGGGACAGGTCCGTCAAAGCTGGTGAAGCAGAGCGAGGAGCAGGGAGGATGGAGCCGTCCTTAGGAGAGCCCTTCGTCCACGGCGTAATGCTGAGGACAAGGACGAAAAATAGTCGAGTAGCGATGCGAACAGCGCAACGGTAGAGAAGAAAAGGTGAGCTTACCGCTCTGCTTCGGCTTTTATATGATGGAGGCTGCGCAGTAACCTGTGCAGTAGGTAGCGAACCGGAAGGACATCTTCGATTTAATTTCTCTAGATTGAACAGCATTTTGAGAAGGAGAATGCTATAAAAAAGGTAATGTATATTTTCAAGGCAACTAGAAATGACTTTTTCTTCCAGTTGGTCAATGTGTTTTTGACCCCCCTCCCCCTTGACGGCACCTGAAAGGTTTATGACCCCCCCCCCTCGAGAGGGTCCAAAATCTTCATGAACCCCAATTTCCTCCAGTCCCTAAGTTAGTACAAGCAATGGAAGTTAAATTTTTGCTCTAAGGTATACCCGAATTTACCTATACATGTATGCACGAGCATTGTATATATAAATAGAAAGGAAAACAGGTGTAGCACCCGACAGGTATCTTCCAATGTGACCGGAAACCTTAAACTGGCACTGTAACCGAATGAAGGTCTGTAGAATCTAGCAACATCTAGTACTACCTAGCATGTAGTACAACGGCATTTCTTTCAACGAAACAAATAAAACACGTGTGTCTTTAATTATTGAGTAAAAATTTAGCACGTCCTCGTCCTAGGTGCAAGCTGTAACAGCTAACGATATCACTGTCACTAGATAGCGCCATGGTAGACTCTTTATAATTTACCGTGTCGCCGTCTAGTGACAGTGATATAGCGTTAACTGTTACAGCTTGCACCCGGGTGCACGGTTATATATCAAATTTCCACTCGACAACCAAGACTACCTATATTTAAACGACTTAACGCTCGGTTTCATGCTAGACGCGTCGTCCAAGCGTTGCGCTGAACTGAAAGCACGAAGAACGAAAAACCCCAATCGTAGCATTGATTATTGTTAGCGGGATGCACAAAAACGTGATATCTTCTCACTATTAGATTTACCGGTGTTGCAGCGCTAAACGAACATTATTTTACGGTAATGGTGACTATTCTTGAAGTCTTCGGACGATTTACTGCTACGTCAAAGGATCGTTTAACACATTTTTAATGAGAATTGAAAACGCCGCTAGCGTACCATACAGTACAATACAAACGTACCTTGGTTGCTCTTCTGCTTGAAATTCATTAAATTAAACCTCCGGAGGCTTTTTTTTTTGTCGTCGAATGAACAAAGAGGTACGTAGCATGAAGCCATTGTTGTTAAACTTTAATAATTTGGTGTCAATGCGGTGTTTTGAGTTTAAAATCCGCGTATCGCGTGTCACATGTATCTTTCACAGTTCAGTCCGCATGCTAGAGCAGTTCATTTTTGGGGTGTAAGTGGCGCGACTGGTGGAAGAATCGGTGGCTAAGTGGACGACACGTCGAATTTCTAACGTTAAGCCTTTACATCCAGGTAGGCTTGTTTATGTCGTTAAAAGATATTTCATTGCGCAAGCAATCACTAGAGTGCGCACGTGGCGCTAAATGCTACAGAATTTCATTTGGTGGCAACCCGCCTTTAAGTATTCCGAAAAGGAAAGTTTGGGTGGTAGCCTCTTTCCCTGCCCGTTACAAAACTGTCGTATGATCCCTCAGTACTTGGTCAGGCCCAATCACCAAAATAACAACAGATCGTAATCTAAAATCATATTAGGCTACTTATCGGTTAATCAAATTATTTACTGCATTATCGCATTAAATACTGATTACTATATCGTGCTTGTCTGCGTCCTACCAGTAGTCGAGATAGTAGACACAGAACCCACTGAGTAGCTAGCTAATCCAGTGAAACGTGCTAAGAACGTCTCAGTTTTCAAACCCTAATCATTGGTTCCTCGTCACCAGTTCTAGTGAAATTTCGTCACCTAATCTAAAACGTTGAAACGTTGGCAAAATTTCAATTAAGCCAAAATAATTTTCAAACTTGAGGCAAAATAAATATAATTGCGTCGTGTTTTTTTTTTAAATAAAAATTCCTACCTTTCACGGCGGCTTGAAAAGATGCAGTCGTGGCCTAGACGGAAGTTGGATATTAACGCATTGGATGATGTTGGGGTGAAAAAGGTCTGCCTTACAGAAGTCGAGGGCCGACTTTGGACGGCCAGTGGCGAACATTGGGCAATAGAGAAAAGATCAAGACCGATCAACTTACAGCCCGCCTCTCAGCCAACGAGGACCTTCGGCACGACACACAAAAAAATAGGAAAACTGTAGCCCCGTTCTGGCAAAAATGAACTCCAAACACTCTCTCTCTCTCTACGAATAAGCTGCGGATTCTTAGACCTCTTCTAGCGAACCTACAGTTTGCAATGTTTGGACCATCGTTGACTTGTCTATACGATTGCAAGCTCTCTTTATCCACGTCTTTGAGATGATAGAGTAGATGATAAGATAGAAGAGAATTAGTACTGAATGCCCAGTCAGGAGTATTATCGGTAGATAAAAGAGAACCAATTTTATGGCGGGAATTTTCGCGGCCTTGTCGGCTAAGTTAGTCAGTCGATCGGTCGGTAGGTCCGTTGAATCTCCCCTCCATTCCATTTTGTCGTCGCCTGCGTTTTGAACCTTGTGAACCCAATGGACTGTGGAGTCGGTGAAATGCGATCGTTCTAGCTGTTAGAGAAAGACGGTTTTTTTTTTAAAGACATAAGACCATGTTTATGAATAGAATCCGTTTCTGACGACTTTAAATGCTTGCAAGTGAAATTTAAGACGTCTTCGTTTCGTTCGCTTCTGAAGTGGAGTATATTTTTTTCCATCCTATTTGTAAACTGATAATACTCGAACGAGCAATGACGTTTGCATTCTCTAATGAGACTTTTTCGTTAGTAAGTGCTAAATTGGAATCCCAATGCCAATTTAGACTTACTAACTAAAAAATCATACCATCTTAGCTTTGTCTCAATAGTTGGAGACTACACGTTGGAATGATCAGCCAAAATGGGGGCACGGACTTGTGTCGACACGGAGTCACCGTTGTTACTTTTGCTATATTCAGGAAAATTGGAAGTAAGCCATCAGCGAAAATTATAAACTAGAAATACCGTAGTTCACTAAGCCACCTTTATGTACTTACGTTTCGTCTGAATGTGCTAGGCCAGAGGCAATAGAGGGAATACAAATCATACACTCAAAAGGCTCAATAAGAGAGAAATAAATAGACATAAATCGTTGTAAATAATATTTATGTCTATTTATTTTTCCTTTATTGAGCCTTTTGAGTGTGTGATTTGTATTCCCTCTCCATTGCCTATTGGCCGAGAACATTCGGTCGAATGGAGTCCTGGTCACGGTTGTGACCTTAATAACGGGTTCAGTGAGTTATCTTCATGCCAGTGGAGGATGTGGCCACAGCGGTTAAGGCGCTATGAAAGTGACCTGGGAGCAAACTGGGTAGCCGGTTCGAATCCGTGTCATGCCACTCTGATGAAACGGAAGTGCATAAAGGCGGCTTACTGAACTCCGTTTTTCTAGTGTATAATTTTCGCTGACGGCTTATTTCCAATTTTCCTTAATATTATTTACAGCGATTTATGTCTATTTATTTCGCTTTTTTTTTCCCTTTTTTTTTAGTCTTATGTACAATGAGCGAAAGCTAGGAAGACTACAGAAACGACTTTCCGGAATGGTACCAGATTTAGACAAATAATTTTCACATTAGATTTAACGTCCAAAAAATCAGTTACAAGGAATAAATAAAATAAAAAACCGCAAGTATGAAGCGGAAGTCACCCGGAAGTGGCCGACAAGTGATCCCGTTATCTACGGAACGTTACCAGATGGAGACAAACTGTTTTCACGATTAAATTCAGCGTCCAAAAATTAGTTAAAATGCATAAAAAAAAACCGGAAGTATGAAGCGGAAGGGTCCCGAAAGTGGTGGAAGCGTACAGAAGACTGGTTGCGACTAGGTAGTCGCTGTCCCACGCTTGTTTATTTGAAGGAGCTAACATTACGAAAAAGCAAGAAAAATAATTACACAATGAAATAAAGTGGTCGTACGTTTTCGGGCGGGGAGGGGGGGGGGGCGTAAGGGTATGTTAAATTTGCCCCTACACACCAGACAGAAAAAGGTTTATGTACGACTCCGCAGTACAGCTCAGTGGCCTGTGTAATATTTAGTGACTGTAGGCTTAACACTGTATATTTTGCAGCAGTGGTGCCTATCCCACCCCCCCCCCCCGATCCAGTGAGGTACACCCCCTCCCCCTTCCAACAAAATTATAAACTAGAACATATTTTTTATTGTATTTTTCTAGATTTATGTGTTGTGTTGACTCTTGACGGTTTATGTTGCGTTGTGGTGAGTGGTGATCAGTTGTTGTTACATAATAAACAAATAAATAAATACAACGATATTTTTCCACACCCCTTCCCCCCGCCCCTTCTGGGCACCACTGTTTTTCAGCTTGTAGCTTATACGTATATTATTATATGCTAAAGTCACGCTTCTTAGAACTTCCTCCTGACGATCTTACAATATAAAATCTGTGAGGTTGAGCGATACACGAGTCTTGTTAGGAGATCTCCTGCTAAAAAAAAAAAAAGAGAAAAAACCAAAGCGGTTTTTCAGAACGAGAACTTGATGTCATTGCACAATTTGCGCACAGTATCGTTGCTAAATGTCACGTAGGCTATGCCGTATCGAGCCAGCGCCCTGACGAAGAGGCTAATGAAACCAGCCATGAAAAGTACAGTTCGTTTCAACCTCTGCTGATATGATGACTGTCATCACGAGCTTGTACACGTCCGTAGGAACTGGGAGTTTCCACAGGGGTTCGACAATGCTATAAATCTCGTACACCCAAGATTTAGATTTATTGTGCAAATCTTGTAAATCTGTAAATCTTGTATAAATCATTCAAATCTTGTAAATCTTCTACGAATCTTGTAAATCTAGTACAAAACTTGTAAATCACGTAAATCTGGCGTAAATAATTTATTATCTTACTTAATTCTTTTGTAAATCTTTAAATCCCTGCAAATCTTCATGTTAGTCTTTAAATCTGTAAATCTTTAAATCCTTGCAAATTTTTTAATCTTCTGTAAATCCGTGTAAATCTTGAAAAAATCTCATGTAAATCATTAAATCCCAGCAAATCTGCAAATCTTCAAATCTGTAAATCTACAAAACTTTACGTAAATCTTTAAATCTTCTGCAAATCCGTGTAAATCTTGCAAAACTTCTTATAAATCATTAAATCTAACTTAAATCTTTTGTAAATCTTTAAATCCCAGCAAATCCGTAAATCTCCGTAAATCCGTTGGAAGATTTACAAATCTCGTACTCTTTTTTTGTGTTTATCGAACCCTTCGGAGTTTCCATGCTGACACACTCGCTTCATATTCCATCTCATTTTCTTGTCACAAGGTCGTCTGGGAAAGAGGCTGTGGGTTTCGTTTTATATAAGTTGCAGAAATATGACTGTGGTAGGACCTAAGCCTCTTTAACGCGGCTGTACTCACGCTGCATCTTTTGAAGAGCCAAATTGAAAATGTTTACAGAATTCTCACACACACACGTTTAAGATTCAAAAATTAATTTTATGTCATATAGTATATATCACTCTTTCACGGTCCAGCAGCCAATTTACGCCAGGCACGAGTTGTCTGACTGCAGAGCTACAGCTGAACGCGTGATAATGGAGATTTGATCGGAATACATATATATTTACAAAATCTTACTGCTTGGCATTATAGACACATACGCTGCCTGCGTATACACTAACGTGCGGAGCTTTCTTCCCCCCCCCCTTCCCCGCGAGAGCCCTACAGTATTTCTAGGGAGGCCCCTCCAAATACGACCCTGCTTGAAAACATGGTCTAAACTTTAGTTGTCCATGGAATGGCCCTATACGGGAGACACTTGTTTCAAAAACCAAATACAATTTTTTGAGAAATTTTTAATGAATTCGTACGAATATTGCATTTCCAACCTGTTGGAAAACGTTTCAAATTCATGCAGTTTTCTTTAAAATACACTGGCTTGCGGCGCTTTCTCCCCGCCCCCCGGCCCTCCCCCCCCCCTTCCGAGGCCCATACAGTGCTTCTATGGAGGCCCATCCCAATCCGACCCTGCTTGAAAACATGATCTAAACTTTAGTTGTCTGATGGACGAATAGATGCTTGTACCCACATAAAATAATTTTAGAGTCAAAAACGATACAATTACAGCGAAAGTGCACACCACATCTGGTAAAAGTTAAATTGCATGAATTTCCCAGTGCAATTAAGAGCCCCAACTGCGACTCTTTCTTGGTTTCCAAAGGTCGAAGTAATCCAAGGAACGAAAAGTCCAGAGAGTGTTTGCGAAGAAGTGAGGGGTAAGACAGAAAAGGGGGGAAAGGATATTTTATGAGTCCCTGGTTTCTCCTCTCTCCTCGTCCCTTCAAACTTTGGTCCAGACGAGGATGAATGAAGGAGTTTAAACACACAACCGACCATCAAAGGCGGCATCAAACCAAAAAGCACTTTTCGTCTGTTGGCGGGTCCGGTTGTTCATTTGGGACAGAAAAGAAGGGACTACGACGATTAATTCAGAAGTGAAGGAAAAAATCCTCAGTAACGGAACATTATGCTTGAAAAAAAGTCACTTAGCAGGCAGATTAATAGGCTACACAAAAAGACTTAAGGCGTGGACATCCCCTCCTAATCCACCACTTGTTCCGTTCAGAGGCAAACGGTTTACGCAACAACCATATTGGTTGTCGAATGTACCGAATGCATACGACAGTCATTCGGTATATTTGACAACTCGCACTCGCATTCAAACCGGATAATTGTTATTAAATCTCGACGTTAAAGGGCAATTAAATCTATTTTGACATGCATGTTTGATTTTTGGATCACTTACACAATAACTAAACACAAGAATTGCGGTAAGAATACATTACTTACGTCCGATATAACAATGTAATTACTGCATCACCAAAACACGACACGGAGATCGCCATTGTTTTGCTGGAACGCTCAGAAATTAATGCCGACAGATGTCACTTTTCGATTTCGACTCGCAGCCGATTGAGATAGCTGTTTGACTGTGAGGAGCTCAAGCGACTGACGGCCTTATCTGGCCGGCTAAGACCGTCAGACGCTTGAGCTCCTCACAGTCAATACAGCTATCTCAATCGGCTGCGAGTCGAAATCGAAGAGATCCATCTGTCGGCATTAATTTCTGCGCGTTCCAGCAAAACAATGGCGACCTCCGTGTCGTGTTTTGGTGATGCAGTAATTAAATTTTTATATCGGACGTACGTAACGTATTCTTACCGCTATTCTTGTGTTTAGTTATTGTGTAAGTGATCCAAAGGTCAAACATGCATGTCAAAATAGATGTAATTGCCCGTTAAAACGCGACGTTTCGGCTCATCTCAAAGCCATTATCAAGACTAGCAAGTAAAAACAATTATAAATGACACAAGAAAGCCATGAGTCAAGTTGCTAGTAAAATGTTCAACTCAACACGGCAAAACATTCCCCTAGCAAATTCTGCCCAGTTCTGCCAATTCTGTAAGCGTGCCTACCCTCAATGGGCATAATCTACTATATGCATTTGTTCTTTCATTCAATATGGAAAAATCTCGTACTTTTAACTCTTCATCAAAAGAATTAACAAACATCCTTGTTTTATTTTTAAAAAAATTTAAAAAACCCTCTTTCATATTGCCTATCTTGACTGTAATAAAATATTGAAAACAAGCCCTATATACAGGGTGTTCGGAAATTGGTGTCAAATATTTTGAGGATCCACTGTGTGATCAAAGATAAGAAGAAAAAGTCCTATAAACATGGGTCCGGAAATGCACCAGTCTTTAGTTACAGCCCCCCCCCCCCCCCAGG
>JAHWFP010112654.1:33567-67236 GCA_023313725.1 Lithobius niger
CTTTACTATTCTTATAAGCCCTTCTTTTCGCATGTTTGGTGGATTCAGTATATCTTCCTGTTTTTTTCGCTTTTTCGCAGTTTCCTCATTCGGTACCAAATTGCTGCAGCTTGCTCCGCGTTCATTTTCCACCATCTGATCGAGAAGAATCGACGGAAAATGGGTGATGTGACCTGGCCGCTAAACGTGATCGCAGAGCACGTCGCTGTGTTTTGGTCGCGACGACCACTGACTGCGCGGCCAAGCTGCCTTGTGGCGGCACCCTTATGGACCCTGCGCACTAGGTTGCCAGGTCGTGCATCCAATGGTCGTCGCGACCAAAAAACACGGCGATGTGCGCCGCGGCCACATCTGTTTTCTCTTGATTGATCTCGATCACGTGGTGAAAAATGAACACGGTGCAAGCATCGTCATCCTGTGGTCGCCTGCACACCGCTCGGGATCCCAGTGGCCGCGCGACTGTCTGGCCAAGTGTGCGTTGCTAGATATACCGTAAGCATACTCGTAGGCCGCGGCGACCTAGCCGCACGGCTTGGCCACCGTGTGCGCAGGGGCCCAAATCCTATCGGAAGCCTGTTTAAGGGCCCCCGCGCACACGGCGGGTAAGCCGCGCGACCAGATCGCTGCGGCCAACGAGAATGCTTACGGTATTATGTAGCAACGCGCACTTGGCCACTGACAGTCGAAGCAGCTACTGGGATGCCGGGCAGCGTGCAGGCGACCACACGGCGACCATACTTGCTCCGTTTTCATTTTTCACCACGTGTCCGAGAATTATCAAGGGAAAACAGACGTGGCCGCGCGGCACTTCGCCGTGTTTTTTGGCCGCGACGAACACTAGCCGCCTAGCGCACGGGTGGCCTAAGGAATGTAAAATTTTGAATGTCACCAGTTTACGGGACTACACAATTATTATTAATAATTATTTTAGCTACGAGCGCAGACTAAAGGATAAACTAAAAATGAAATACTTAAAAATAACTGTGGCTTCATGTGTAAAGAACGTTAGAAACTAACAATTTCATAAACTTCCACCAGAACTAAGAAACTTAACCAGCTTTAGCAATATAAGGTATTTTATAAATAAATGGTTAACTGATAATTAATTTGCAAATACAGCTCCGTTTTACACTATCACCATCAGCTGTTTTCCTGTAGACGGATTTTGTTGAGAAATACAGTATTTTAATGGTTAAATTTATGCAATTGATTGTTTATCTTGCTTTTTTATTTGTTCGATTTTTGTGGATTTTCTGAATTGACGCAGTGTCGTTGTCATAACCGTGTGAATAAACAAGTATTGTATTACTAGTTGTTTATTATTAGGTTAAAGATGATAATTGATTGTGAATGTACCCATACGAGTACTTTTTTGTATTTCAGGATACAAATTGGAAATCAATTATTATTATTATCAATTAGAGAAACACCCCAGTATATGGTCGGTTTTTTATAGCATTGTTGTGATTTCCCGCTTGCATGAAAACACCGTAGTTTCCCGTTAACAGTCGCCCACGCTTTCATAATATTTAGTTGGATCCAGGCGTAAGAGATGTAGAGGGCTAGATCCCGTTTGCATGAAAATATTCAACCGAATAAAGATTATCGAGATTCCCACTACAAATGTCAGTTGAATATGGATTATCGAGATTTCCACTGCTGACACTCACACACACACACACACACACATGTGATTTCTCGTTAGCAGTTGCCCAAGCTTTCGTTAGATTTAGTTAGGTCCAGGGTTAAGAGTCGTAGAGGTCTAGATCGTGTTTGCATGAAAATATTGTGGCTGGATAAAAATCATGACGTCGTCAGTACTGTTTCTCCTTGTTGAAAACACAGTTCGAATCACTACTTATACAGACAATTTCGTTTGACATACACAAACAAACGAAAGAATTAAGATTATCGAGATTCCCACTGTGACATCAATAGAATTAGGAGTGGAGAATCTCGGTAATCTGGCGACACACAAACAAACAAACAAACAAATATTACGATCTTAGTTATATAGATTTTCAGCACCAAAAAAGGCAAAGTAGTGATTTCTGAGAAAGACATTGCAGACTTGCCTGCCTTTATTCCTGTATGGATATCCCAGGATGCAGAAAGTTCCTACCATGGAATCCGTCGTATTTACAGTCTGTGATGCCATTTTCTCATCAAAATCATAATTAAATATTCTGAAATACGGGGAGGGGGGGGGGCTCTTAAAGGCCTGTTGTGCTACAAACTGCAGTTCCAGGTGTGCCAGCACCCCTACGTATTACAACTTCGTCTCCTCACCCCCCCCCCACCCCACACTCCCCTTTATTCTCCCTCTGCCTAACTACCAACTTATCCCTGGCCTTTGACCTCGGCGTCAACAAGGCCCTAAAACCTCTTCCTCTAATTCTTTGACCAAACAGACGCAGCACGAGGCCCTCACATCAAACACGTGCACTGGACAAACATGGGAAACGGAAACGAGCTGACCAAGAGACCGACTAATCAACAACAGGCTCAATTCCAACTGTTTTCTAACTGCAGTTTTTAATTCAGACACAGTCGCCCGCCAAGATTCAACGACAACATTAGGGTCCGTCCTAGCCACTTATTAAATAAATATATAACATGACCATGGTGGCCACTAGATACTTATGTCGTTTACAGCTAAGGTAGTTTGGCTAAGCAGACATCTGAGGTAAATCACAATACGACAAAAAAAAAAAAACGGTGAAACATCGTTTGATCGGGAGACTTTGTATTTGCCTAATTACCAGTGACTATATAGCTTGCTTATATCGCAAAAATGAATTCTTACACGCGGTGCTGAAAGCTGAACGTTTGCAGTTAGCGATAGTTGAACTGTGAGACGTGCCTTTTGCGGGTTTGGGGGTTAGGGATAGCGCAAATTCAAAGTTAGAAATCAGCATCAACCAGTGGCGTGCACGGGGAACGGGGGGGGGGGGGGCACTGCCCTTTTCGGAAAATGCCCTTTATGTAAGAAAAAAAATGGCCTTTTTGGGCCGACATCTGCTGGTTTAGTGGTACCTGGGGAAAGGGCCAAAAGCCCTAAAAAGACCAAAATAAGGCTCAGAAAGGATCAGGCAACAGTAAAAAGAGAAAGCAAAAAAGAAAAAAGAACAAAAGATTCTCAGAAAGTAAGTCCCCTAAGACTTACTGTTCCCTTCAACTAAAAGTTCTCCCTGACGTTTCGGGGGTTTGTGCATGCTACTGATCTCAATAATATTTTAAGAGCAGAGTTACAGCATTTTGTTGTTATCGTTGTTGTTCATTTTAGCCAAACTAGTAAATGGTTACCTGCCCCCACTGAAACAAGAGAAACAACAAAAAAATAGAAAAAAAAAGATTAACATAACACATGACACACTGCAATGAAAACTAAAGACCAAATAAATCCATCTCAAACCGACCAGCATACACACACCTCTCAACAAACTCTTGAATCCCAAGGAAACTTGAGTTTTGACCCCAGAGTGCTCTAATGCAGTTGAGAAGCCTAAACAAGGTTGAAACACAGTATAAACCAAAGTTGCCTCTAAAACTGGCTTGGGGTGCCTCTCTCAGGGGACTCTGGTACGTTTTTAATTATGTGCTTCCCTCTGGTGCGGATCGTCCTATTGCTTTTATTCTCGTTGCGTAACTAAAGAAGAAACTAGCTATGCGCAATTCGACAGCAAAGCTGTGTCAATAGTATTTGGCATCTCCTGGTTCTGAACTTCGACACCAAGGTCGCCCAGCAGTCCGCCCAACTTTTTGACGCAAAGTTCTCGTCCAGATACGTGAGTACTGAAGAAGCGTCACACGCTGAGTGCAAGAAACTTGCTTTTGACCTAGTCGTCAAGTACTCCAAGATATAGTGGCTCACCGACAACTATCTGGGCAATACGCCAGTCACCCCTCGGACTCCCACCGATCCTAACATGATGCTCAAGAACGATACCGAGAAGCTACTTTGGGATGCGGCCAAACGAAAATCTTTGATACGACGCACTCCCCCGAACTCTCCACAAAATGCTCCCATCATTTCTGCCGAAGATCTCGTATCCAACGGTGCTCTTACCACTGGTGATCCACCTCCTCCCGCCAAGGATGACACACCACCTCCCCTGTCCGATATCTCGGACCCCTCTACCAGCATTCCTCCATTGATGGACGTGGACCCTGCCGATGTACCCCTGATCGACCTTGGCGCCACCAGCAGCTCTCAGGAGGACTTTTTTGACTCCATCTCGGACCAACACACTATTTCTAACCCAAGGAAACGTTACTGGCCATTTTCGCCCGAAAAAGTGAAAATCACCAACAGTTGGGGTAAGAATCGCAGCTGCGACTTCAATCCATGCTATGAGATGGACAGACTTCTGGAGGAAGGTCATCCTTGCCCATTCCAGGGCGATTGACCATGTGAACCACGAAGGAGTCCGGAGGGAAACTTGTATTTTTAAAGGTGAACCAAGTGGAAGTCCACACCTCATTGAACCTTATCAGCAATATCTTCCTACGGATCCTCACAGACTTCACAGACCTCAAGAAGGAGAAACTTAAGGCCCAAGCCAAGGCACTTATTTTGGATGAGAAATACTCTGAGGTTGAAACCACCATCTTCACGTTTAAGGCATGCCTCGGCACAAATCGATCGGCTCCTTCACTCTTACCCAACCCGACTGCTGACGAATACTCTCTCCCTGACCTTGACTGCACTCCACCTTTCGCCCTCGTACCCAGACTGCCTCCTCTCGTGGCCGACCTTTCCACCATGCCCCGCCCCGTGCACCTCAACTCACTGCCCCACTCTTGTCTGCCTATGTGTCTTTCGCTGACGTCCTTCGGAAAGTTAAGGCCAGAAGACGTGTCACTCGTCACTCCACAGTGATCCAGTCCTCCAGCACCGACCCCACCATCTGCAATGATGCGACTCCCACCAAAAACAAGCTCCTGGAAACGGCTGATCTGAAGACTATGGAAGACCCCTTTCGTGATGTGGCCAAGCTTGCTAGCCGTGCCATGGCCATTAAATGTGCCTCAAAAGCGCAGCTGGACAAGTTAGAGTCTACTCTCACGAACTCGGGTGGCTTTACCATTCAGCGTGCCCATAAAAGAACACCTACCATCATGTTCATCAGCCTGGACTCGGGCTAGGAACTAAGGCCCCCTGCGTGACTCCATCATCGCCCAAAATGCTGATCTCTTGCAACCTGTCCAACTCGATGACCTGGTTGCCCGACTTAACTTTGTGACCAAGAGAAGATGCCGTGTTCATACTCAGGAAAATTGGATTGCTGAGGTGTCTCCGACGATTTTCAAACTTTTTATAGACTCCGGCAGGTGTGTCTTGGTTCACATCGAAGAACATTTTTCGAAGAACATTTTTCGGTTACACGCTGTTACAAATGTCAAATGTTTGAACACGTTGCCACTAATCTGAAGACTCGGTTCACGGTCTCCTTACATGCCCTATATGTGGAAGAGAACAAGACCTGGTTTCCTGCAAAGCCACTAACACGTCATGCCCGAACTGCACTCGAAACAAACAGAAAGACATGGACCATCTTGCGAGCAGCGCCAGCTACCCTGTGCTACTCGTTAAAACTTCGGCGCTGCAGGGATAGGACCCTTTATGATGGTGCACAATGACTCTTCCCGCCCTGGGAGGCTTGCCCACTGTCTCCAACTTAACGTTGGCAAAGGCCAAGAAGCCTACACTTCCCTTCAGGTGAACTGTTCCGCCGACCTCCTCTTTCTTCAAGAACCCTACACCACTCTTGATCTGTTACCTGCCCACGACTGATTGTCACACGACTGTTTCTCCACACTGACCCCTACCTCTAGGATTCGTGCAGCGCTCATCATCAGGCACTCCCAACGCCCGGTTCTTCTACTCTCTAAATTTTCCTGTGAAGACCTAGTTACTGTCCGTTGCGGCAGCGGGAACACCAGTTTTGTGGCGTGCTCTGTCTACCTTCATCGTACCGAGGACCCGACCCGTATTCTTAACATTCTCTTTCATCTCCCCCTTACTGAACCCAGGATCATCGTCGCCGGCGACTTCAATGACCGAAGCATCCTTTGAGGTCCCCCTCCACCCTGCCACTCTCAGGCCGAAATGGATCGCACCACGCCACTGGAGGACTTCGCTATCAACTCGTCCCTTCTCATTGCTAATCACCCTGACTCGGCACCCACCTTCTACACCATACGTGCGTCACCTGGATCGACATTACTTTTCACAAGGGTCTGCACATCCAGGACTGGAATGTCACCGACTTCTATACCCTCAGCGACCACGCGGAGATTGCTTTCGAACTGAGACTCGCCACTACTGACCCCCCCTCCTCTGAACTCTAGTCGCCGTTACCGCTGCAAGAAAGCATATTGGCCTCGTTTTGTCTCCTCTCTCCATGACAACTTTCCTCCAACTGCCCTCATCTCTCGACACGTCATTCTTGCCACTAATTTTCACAACGCCGTGGTTGAGGCCTGCGAGAACGTCATTTCCACCTCCAGTGGTCGGGCTTCCAAGACCTGATGGAACTCCAGCTTTGGACACAGAAGCGCTCCATCGCCGTTCCCGTTGCCGGTCTCAGCGTGCTCGTGGTCCAAACCATGCTACCCTCCTCGACTCCTATCGTGACGAAAGACGTGCCAACAAGAATGCTGTTCGTCAAGCCCGTATCTCTTCCTGGTGTCGCTTCTGCAAAGAAGAGGCCCACACGGACCCCTTCTCACTTCCCTACCGGGTGCTTGCCCAGAAGACTCATGCCTGGGCCATCCCTCACTCTGTTCGCCGGGATGAGGGCACTGGACCACCACGAACCTGGAAACTTCTGAGACTCTGTTTCTGCAGTATTTTCCTGCCGAAGACCCTGGACTGGATGAGGATACCCATCTTGACACTCATGCTGCTCTCCGGGCTCCCTACGCCGCACGTATGGACTTTCCCTTCACCAAGACCGAACTTCGTCATGCCATTTCTTGTGTCAGGCAGGGCTCTGCTCCCAGACCCGATCACATTCCTATGGACTGTCTACCTCACATTGCCCAAGCCATTGGCACCCTGTGGCTCTCTTTACCTTATTGCTGCCTTCACTTCGGTGTTTTCCTGGTCTTGTGGAAAACTGCTTCGGTCGTGCTCATACCCAAAGGGACTGATAAGTTCCGCCCGATTTGCCTCCTTTCCACTCTCGGCAATATCCTCGATAACCTGTGTGCTGACTACCTTACGTACTTTCTCGAACGTAACTCCCTCCTATCTGCACATCAATTTGGCTACCGTGCTCTCAGAGACTCTGTACTGGCCACTTCTCAGTATCTCGGTTTTGTTGATCATGTATATGTGCAAGAAATGAACTGTATTGCCATTGCCTTCGACATCACTAATGCTTTTTCAACGGAGCTTGGTACCTGAGGCTCCTTCTGGATCTCCATGCTAAGAACATCCCATCCAACATTTATGATCTCATTGCCGCTTTCCTCACCAACCATTCCATTACCCTTGGTAACTTCTCTTCTACCACCTCCCGTGGCTGCCCCCAAGGATCCTGCCTGGGACTGGCACTCTGGCTCGTGGTCATGGACTCTCTCCTAAACACTCTCAACCAGCTTGGCAGATATGACATCCCGGCCTCACTCACTCACGCTGTTGCGAATGACACCCTCATTCTGCTGGGGGTTGAGGATTCGACCGCCTTCGAAGACGCTTGGCCGTCCGTTGCCAACGACCTGCTCGACTGGGCGAAGTCCAACAAGATCACCTTCAACCCTGCCAAAGCCAAAGCTGTTCTCCATCCATGTTCAGGACCTACTTCGTGCCATCACCGCTCCGGACACTATACCCGTCACATCATCTGGGATGGTTTGCCTCCTGATCTGCACTTTGGGGATCAGCTTGTCCACTTCACGCCTACCATGAAATACCTGGCCTTCGTCACTGATGCAAGATTTAACTGGACTGCACACCTGAACCATCTTAAAGCCAAGCTTCTCCCCCTCACGCGACGCGTACGAATTGTGGCGTCCCTCAACTGCGACATTTCCTGCTCCGTCCTCTGGGTTATTTACCAGAAGTGCCTGCTTCCCGCTATTCTCTATGGTGCTGAGGTGTGGGGGCACAGGGCCGACTTGGTGGTCCCTGCCCGACTTTTGGTCTCTATTTGCTGACCCCTTATTCTCCTCGTCGCTGAAGCTTATCATACCACCTCCACTGACTGCCTTTACGTTCTTGCCGGCTGCCCACCACGTTCCATCTTGTCATCTCGTCTGGCGGCCCACCATATCCATCTCCACACTGATGTTTTCGAGAAGAAGGTGCCCCCATCGGCCCTCACCCATCCCTGCACTGCACTCATGGCCTCACCCGTTATGGCATGTTTGAAGCCAACACTCGTGCCAATGTGGAAATCTATACTGACGGCTCCAAGACCGTTGATGGGGTTCTCGTATCCCGTACCATTGTGGTTTGTGTGTCTGTGGGTTCGCTTCACCCCCCCCCCCCCCCAGAAGGGGCACCTCACGTTGTACCCTTCTGGGTAGGTACATTACTAATACTCAGTATTTGGTGTAAAACGTTGTCACCAGTATCTGTACGGTCAGGATATCACCCCCTAAACTGACAAGAAACCTTTATTGTGGATTTTTGGTAGTAAAGCAGGAATTCCCATAATGGTGGCTACTCGCAGTCCCTTTTCACTGTCACTTCGTCTTGTGCTGAGTCATAAAGATGGCAGTGTACTGAAATAGGTATTACAGCAATCATTTACTAGTTTGGCCGTCCCTGAATGGACATGGTGACAATGCTGTACACACTTGCAGTAGGTAAGTATCACCTTCTAATCCAGTGTATAGGCTGCAGGCTTGAAATACAGTTGAAGGCGACGAAATTCAACATGGCATCTTCGCCTATCTGTCTCCTCTGCACCACACGTTAGTAGACATGAGAGATGAGGAGAAAAAGAAGAAACGAGAAAGGATACGAGAATATGAGGAGCAACGTTATAAGGCGGGAGTGACGCAACAGTACAAATCAGGAAAAAACACAAAAGCTTAAAAGCTTTAAGCTAATAGATGGGCGCTAATACAAGGGCGGTAAAACGCCAAATGGTCCAACAATGTCAGAAGAAGAAATCAACTCAAAAACCAAAACTGGTAAAAGGGACTGCCAAGTTCAGAAATAGTTCGACCCTTCAAAGGAGTGATATCAACACACCAAAAATTCCCCAAGTTAATCGCACTAACTAAGAGTTCGAAGGTTAAATGAAAACTAGAACACTGCTACTTTTTCTGTAGCAATGTTCAAGTTTTCATTTAGCGTCCAAAGTATTATTCGGTGTAATTAACTTGGCGAATGTTTTGGTGTGCTGATATCACTCCTTTAAAGGGCCGAACTATTCTGAACTTGGCAGTCCCTTTTACCAGTTTAGGTTTTTGATATAATATCACTTTTTTTTTAAATTGTATATTAAACACAAATCAACTAGCCTGCAGATGTGTAATAATGTGCCACGTCAACAATAGCTTGAGTCGCAATTTTTTGTTAATATTTTAATTAATCGTGAGGAGAACAACGATAGAAGCCGGTGACAGAATGAGGCAACAATGTAATGTTTTTTACATATAGTTTAACAGCTTCAGCCGAAGACTTTAAAGAACATTGTTGCTGAGCTCAGGCTCTCACGACTACGACACAACAATCGAAGTATGATTCTCACTATTTCAATCAAGTATGAAGAGTGGCCTTAGGGCTGCGTCGGGCAGGTGACCGGGTGTGGTTAACTTTCGCTGAAATCCTTTGACCCTTTGAAGAGTGGCATTACATTAGAGCTCTTATCCTCATGGCAGTAGGAGAGAGCCATGAAAGATGAGGGAAGAAGGGAAAGTAGAAATTATTCCTCACAGACCGAGGGTACACGTAGGTTTCTTACGTCGCTTCATCTTACGTCGCTTTACCTTACGTCGACTTGAACTCACATCGCTTTAGGAGAGAGGTGGTTACACGGAGGTTGTAGTTGGAGTGAGTTAAAACGACAGCGGGGGTTCCTGCGTCGCGTTTATCTAATCCCCCCATCAAGCAAACCCCTCTTTATTCCCAAGTCCTTATTCAGCTAGCTGGCTTTCGACTTCGTTTTAACGAAGTGACATGTGGCCGTCCTAGTTTCGTGACGTTTACGCGCGCACTTTTCAACCAATCACAAGGAAGCAGTCCTTAGAGCGACGTAGAAAATGGGTTTTAGGTGGGTACACGT
This sequence comes from Lithobius niger, assembly GCA_023313725.1. Classification (NCBI taxonomy): domain Eukaryota; kingdom Metazoa; phylum Arthropoda; class Chilopoda; order Lithobiomorpha; family Lithobiidae; genus Lithobius; species Lithobius niger. The sequence goes on from JAHWFP010112654.1 coordinate 43,815, forward strand.
AGGTTGTTAAAGCGCTTCAACTCCTTACGTCGACGTATCGAGGTGGTTTGAGATAAAGCGACTTGAAAATGGGTTTAGGTGGTTACACGGAGGTTCTTAAAGCGCTCTAAGCACTACATCGACGTAAGCTACGTCGACGTACGATAAAGCGACGTAAGAAACCTACGTGTACCCTCGGTCACAGTTAAACTAAGCAAGTTTTGTCACTGCCTGTCTTGAGAAGCCAACTAGTGTAACTTACATCAAGGGATCAAGTTTTATCCATAGTTATCGTTATGCCCCCCTGCAAGGTAGACAGTGACCGAGGGTACACATAGGTTTCTTACGTCGCTTTACCTTACGTCGACTTGAACTCACATCGCTTTAGGAGAGAGGTGGTTACACGGAGGTTGTAGTTGGAGTGAGTTAAAACGACAGCGGGGGTTCCTGCGTCGCGTTTATCTAATCCCCCCATCAAGCAAACCCCTCTTTATTCCCAAGTCCTTATTCAGCTAGCTGGCTTTCGACTTCGTTTTAACGCAGTGACATGTGGCCGTCCTAGTTTCGTGACGTTTACGCGCGCACTTTTCAACCAATCACAAGGAAGCAGTCCTTAGAGCGACGTAGAAAATGGGTTTTAGGTGGGTACACGTAGGTTGTTAAAGCGCTTCAACTCCTTACGTCGACGTATCGAGGTGGTTTGAGATAAAGCGACTTGAAAATGGGTTTAGGTGGTTACACGGAGGTTCTTAAAGCGCTCTAAGCACTACATCGACGTAAGCTACGTCGACGTACGATAAAGCGACGTAAGAAACCTACGTGTACCCTCGGTCAGTGATAATTTGAAACCTTTTTAGAATGGAAGAATGAGCTGAATATCGATAACAAGAAGTTATTTTGGGGGGCTAGATTAGTGTTCCGAGTGCCCTACATGAAAATGTTCTAAATGTTCTGTAAAATTAATATTCCACCGAGAATTAAGAATTGGCATTGACATCCGACACCTGGTGCTAGATGTCGAATTGAAGAAAAGAAGCAACGTCAACTTAAACCTTTCTTGAAACACAAAACAGCTTTTTTCCAGGTCTTAGAGATACTGAGTTTGCATGTGATTTTCGGCCGAGCTCGAAATGTTGGATTTTGTGTCGAGTGAGTAAAGAGCTGGGTAACTTACAATACGAAATGCAAACTTCCTATTAGTGCTGACTTGGGTGAGACAAGCAAATCAGCTAAAAGAAGCTGATCCTTGGATCATTCCATTTTTAGAGGAGGAGTCTGTCAAAAACACCCGTATAAGTAACCAATCTGATTGCCCAGTTTCGTTAAAAGCGCCATGGTACGGTGCTATACTACCGATCGTGAGTCAAATTTCCCATGTATTGCCGACAACATTTGAGCCAGGAGCGCGATGAATTTAGTAGCCTAGTGTGAAATCAGTATTGCGTGTCGAAGTATGTGTGTCTTTAATTGTTTCGTGTGTACTTGGGAGTTTGTTTTTTTACGAATTGACTAATTTTCGCACAGTTCACCCGTTCATTCGAGACTGGAGATGAGACAAAAAGTAAATAGCACAGTTATCTATCTAGTTTAAGGCAACTCGAATAGCCTTGACAGTGAGAAAAAGTTACATGAATCCACATTATAGAGAAGTATAATAGTATGTATAGTACAAGCTATATGCTCGTAAAAAAATGAATTTACAATTAAAAAAAAAATTATCATAATTTAAGATTTACAATAGACAATATACGGGTTGGTACATGAAAGACTCAGTTTGTGTTTACACAGTGGAGAAAAAGGTCTAAGTCCAAATTTTTTATTTTAAGTCCAAGAAAGAAGACGTTGTAGTGTACTAGCACATGGGCATTGAGCGCATCGTACATTTAGCACACAGGTAGAAGAAAACGTACATTGAGCGCACATCCAGAGTTTAATTTTTTCGTATTTTCCGACGGTGAGGTTCCAGCAGTTATGATTTAACACTTTTGCACTTGAAATTAAAGCATTGTTATAATAACTAATTTGTTTTATTCGCTGTAGAGAATGTGAAAGTATACGAACTACGCTTACGCAGAAATTTTTACAGCATAAAAAAAATGCAGCTATAATGAAATTTCGCTGCAACGCTCCCCAAACTCTCTGAATTATCCTATGGCGCTTTAAATAAATGACGATTACAGTAATCGTTTGAAGCGAAAACGAAAGTGAAATGACGATTGCTTTGGAGTTACTAGCTGGTTTATGCCAAGGCCAAGAGAGTGAGTGATTATTCACAAGGTATTATGGCCAGTAGTGGGGGTGGCGAAACGTATGTTAGAAATCTTGACAGTAATATTACTGAAGTTGACGTACTACGTACTACGGCAACTACAGAGCAAGTAGTACTAAACAATGAGCCTGGTAGGAAAGCCACGGACCGACGAAGACGAGTCGCAAGGGGCAGCTACTCAAAAACATCAAATGAATCAAAATCATTGTTGAGCTTGTTGCTGACGAAAGAATTCACAAGAAGGAACTGTACATAACATTTGGAAAAAAGTAAATAATACGAAAATATCACTATTATTTTTTTTTAATCACTGCACTGCATTTTTACAGTAATATAGGTGGCAGACATTTACACTGTTTTATCGAAAGGAGAACCAAGTAAGAAAAAAAAAAGGAGGCCTGAAGCCAATATTTACACGAGCATAACCTAGACAGATAATAAATTACGTGGAAGCATACAATGAGAAGCGCCTCGTACACCTACAAGTTTGAGGGCACAAGCCGCCACTGCCTGCCTTAGACGCACACCTCCCAGTGTTATCGTAAGCCGCAGCGTCTGCTTGTGAGCGCGCGAATACAGTGGTTGGTTGTAAGAAGCCAGCGAATGCAGGTGCACGAAGATTTCAGCAAGATTTGTTATGAATATGTGCACTAAAGACGTTAGAATACCCAACTGTGAGTCGTTTGTCCTGTGGAGTGAAAGCCTCTCACATAAACCTACGCTGCATAAACCAGCTAGTATCTCCAAAACAGTCGTCATTCGCTTACGTTTTCGCTTTAAACGCCGCTATTAATAGTTATTTGTTTACAGCGCCATACGATATTTCGTAGAGTTTCGTGAGCGTTGCAGCGAAATGAGTATATTTTGTATAATTTCACATTCTTTACAGAGAAAAAAAAAAGAATCAGTTGTTTCAACGCTTTAATTTCAAGTGCAAAAGTGTTAAATTCAAGTGGAAGTGTGTTAAATCGAAAGACAAGAGTGTTACGTAATTATATAGAACAACGCCTTTTCAAGCTATTCAACCTGTCGATTCCTTTTGTCGTTGTAGTTCAGAAAATCATAACGAAAACTTGCGCAAACGCATTTTTCTTTTATAAAATAAGTTTTAAAACACGTTAAAACGCTATTGACAACCGTGGTTAAGTCGCATAACGCGCGACGTTGGGAGCGCAACAAGAAAACCTGATTTCCACCAGAACATTAGTAAACGGAAATTATCTTGTTCATTTGCGTCGGCATGGCTGAAGCGATGATTTGTGATGGATGCGAACTGTCGTTCTATTTCTATATCAATATTTCTTTACAGTGTGAAACATCGTCCGCAGGGGCGCGCTTCGCGCGCACTATTATATACATCGAGAATCTGCGTAATCAGAAATAGTATGACGCAAGCATTTGTGAAACAACCAAGTGTCATAATTTGTTCCTTGTTTCACAAATGCTTGCGTCATACTATTTCTGATTAGACAAATTCTCGATGTATATAATAGTGCGCGCGAAGCGCGCCCCTGCGGACAGCATTTCATACTGGAAAAAAATTGTCCCGGGAAGGATATAATTTCCGTTTACTAATGTTCTGGTAGAAATCAGGTTTTCTTGTTGCGCTCCCATCGTCGCGCGTTATGCGACTTAACCACGGTTGTCAATAGCGTTTTAACGTGTTTTAAAACTTATTTTATAAGAGAAAAAGTCGTTTGCGCAAATTTTCGTTATGATTTTCTGAACTACAACGACGAAAGCAATCGAAAGGTAGTTGAATTATGTCGATAGCTTGAAAAGGCGCTGTTCTATATAATTACCGAGTGTTAATTTGAAAGCCACTAACGTTAAATTGAAGTACAAAAGTGTTAAATCCAAGTACAAAAGTGTCAAATTGACGTGCAAAAGCGTTAAACCAAAGTTCAAAACCTGTAATATTTCAACAGAGTTTACAACTGGTTCTAATTTGATGTAGGTACGATTTTTAATCTTCGTTAGGCAACCCTCTCGAACGTCAATTCAGTAGTAGTCGCCAGTGGACCGGAAAAAGTGCTCGTCATTCCACAATTTTTACTTGCTACGTAACAACTACATCTTGCACGATGCATGCTTTTTCTAATTTATGTATTTACGGAGCTGTAATGTTTTCTTTTATACCAGTACTTTGCGGAAAATAAAGTTGTAGCCCTGATAAATCTGAGCACAACGCCGCAAACCGTTCGTTTCTAGCTTATACGGTTCCCGAGATATCCCTATTTGATGGTCATTCTCTACTGTTATTCGCCAAATGGCGAGTGGCGACCGACACTGGAGGCAAGGCTTAATTACATCCATTTAGGTTAAAGGTAGGTTGTCACCAACAGTAAATCTTTATAATCTACCGTGGTGCCATCGAACGGCAGTGATATCGTTAACCTTTATAGATTGCTCCCAGGTGAACGAGGACGCACCACATTTTCACTCAATCATCAAGGAGGCGAGTGGCTTGTTTTGTTTCTTTAAAAGAAATAGCGTTGTATATTGCTTCGCTTGATGCAAGCAAGTGGTGTGGAGTGCTAGATGGTGGTGCTAGTGCTAGATGATAGTGCTAGATGATGGTGCTAGTGCTAGATGGCTCTACAACTTTTCATTCGGTGGCAACCCGCCTTTAAGTAGGTAGGTTAAAAAAGTGCTTGTTTAAAGTTGGTAATTATTATAAACCGAAACCGTCTAAACCGTCATATAAACCGTCTAAAGACGGTTGAATTTGGATACATCTACGACGTTCTCTTCCCCCGATTATGTCTTCCTTCCCAGTTTTCTTATAGTCTCGTTGTCCCCTTTCCTTTTCATCCATGTCTAATTAATTTTGGTTAGTTGCAGGTGTGCTTTGAAGTCGAGAATTACTAAGCGTAGTCCTGAAGATCATAATTAGGGGGCATTTACGCAAGACTCGCCTTTGCTTTATCGCAGCTAGAATTTAATCGCAATGGCCAAGTTGTCGTTGCCATGGTAACAACGCTACCTGGATTAGCCAAAGCCGATGTCGTTTGACTAAATACTTTTAGTCTTATAATCAGTAAAAATAAGACAAAGAAATCCTCTTGACGAAATTTTCTCAGTCGCTTCTGAACTCGCATTACTGACTGTTTTCGTTGCGAGTCGACATAGCTAAAGCCACCGCCATGTTGGAATTTCAGATGATTTCTAGCTTCTAGCAGCGAGAATGGAAAGGCGAGTGATGGCGTAAACGCACCCTTAGGGCACGTTTACGTAACCACTCGCTTTTGTATTCTCGCAGCTAGAACTCAATCGCGATGGCAACGGTGACATTGCCATTGTAACAACGCTAAATGGAGTAGCTAAATCCGACATCGTTTGAGTAAATACTTGCAGTCTTATAATCCGTGCCAATAATATAAAGAATTCCTCATGACGAAACAATTTTCCCAAACGCTTCTGAACTCACGTTATTTGCTGTTTTCGTTGCGAGGCGGCAGACATAAAACCGCCGCCATATTAGAATTTGAGGTGATTTCTAGCTTCTAGCTGCGAGAATGCAAAAGCGAGTGACTGCATAAACGCGCCCTTCGGGCAAGAGAGAGATTCTACAAGCACGTTTACCGTTGTTTCGTACAATTTAATTCACAACATTTGTCATGACAACTTCGCCATTAAGATTTCTGCCCTGTGCTGTGCTGCACATTACAATATTGCAACAACTTATTTTCTACAAAAACCGTTATCATATTCATGCCGAATTTTACACAGTTATACCAACCGTTTAACCAACCAGTCAGATCTAAATGTTAGTTATGTGTTTGACCCTCTATATAGAGGGCGATTCAGTCGTATTATACAGTCTTACCTGCTTTGACGACTTTATAAACAACCCACTTACGTAATGTGTATGCGTTACCGCCACAATTGACAAATTTACATATAAACAGTTGACATTTTTTATCCGGCCATTTATCTTTCTTGTCGCATTACGCTTTAAAAATTTCAATGACAGGTCAATTATCGGTGACCGATTAAAATTTTTAATTTGGCGTGCAGTTAGCGCCATCTCTTATCTGATTTGAGTGAACACACACGGTCTCACCTACCATTGGGTACGAAACTGATCATTTGAAGAGGACTCGTGTAAGTTGTAGCGATAAACTTTCCTGCGTGTTTGGTTTTAAAGCAGCTGTCCATTGAAAGGGTAAGTTATTCAGTTTGTTGAGGCCTGCCTGCTCGACAGCCATTAAGGTTATCAAAACTGCTTGGTGTTTTTGATAACGCGAAATTGAGATGATCAACTCACAGCTTCAAACTACGCGCTCTCTCTCTCTCGCCTCCGCCACTGGTTCCATAACGCGGTCTGGAGACAAATATTTGCCACTGAACGAGAAGAAATTAATTACATTTAGAAACATTTTAATTTTTACTGCTTGTACAGTAAAACATACAGCAGGCATGATAACTACATATTATTATATAATAAACAAAAACGGAACGTTAAATGTTTAGAGTAAGGGTCTAAAAGTCAAAACCTAGAAGGAACACGGACAAGCTTTGACAGTCGGGGTCTAGGTGTAAAATTTTGTAAGAGGCTGGTAAGCATTAGACCCTTACTACCCGGTGGTTAGCTTATAGTTCTACTCTATTCGGACAGAAAGTGTGTATGAACGATTGTAGCAGATTTTCTTTGTTCTTAGAATATTGTTATGGAACTTTAAGAACATAATTTTCTTGTGAAGTTTGGCATTTGGTGTCTTTTGATGCTTTAGAATTTTTTTTATTATACTTCGTAGATTTACGGCAGAGGATAACCAGTAATGCTCTCTGCTGCGAATACCCTGCAATGTTACTAAATCGAAAAATAATTTTCAACATACAGTAAAGCAGTAAACCTATACCATACTACCACTGGATCATCAAGTGGGGGGATTTCCAGTTTTTCGTGAAAATGTTTTTATTTCTGACCACCGGGTAGTAAGGGTCTAATGCTTACCAGCCTCTTACAAAATTTTACACCTAGACCCTGATTGTCAAAGCTTGTCCGTATTCCTTCTAGGTTTTGACTTTTAGACCCTTACTCTAAACATTTAACGTTCCGTTTTTTTTGTTTATTAATTCGTGTTACTTTTTGAATTGCAGCTAAACTGTAAAAATGAGAGTTTAACACAGAGACCCAAGGCTGACTCTTACTAACACTGGCTATCGACAGTGTTAACAATAGAAACAAATCCTTTAATCTTCAGTCTTGCAGCTAGCGTTTGCTAATTAGCATTGTTGCATAATAACAATGTTTAAAACAATGTAAAACAATCAATCTGGTCGTTTAGAGCTCCATAACCCCTGAACCACTTGACCAATTAGAAAATGCCTTATGGAAAGGGCACATCTACAGAGCAATACCTGTAAAATGAGCTAAGAACCGGCTTCATAGGACAAATGGTTTGACCTGTAGAGAGGACAGACGAAAGGTACATCCCCAGAACAAGACCAAGAACAAGACCAAGAACAAGACCAAGACCAAGAACAAGAAGTTGTCTATTTGGCCCCTCTCTGTATCTCGGGTTTGGCTCGCCCGAATTTCACAATTTTTGGACTGCAGACAGGCCTTGACTAGTCAAGGCTAGATTCCAAATTTGGTTTAAAAATGTTTAATTTTGACGGAGTTATAAGCTCTCAAAGTTGAAAGTTTAACACAGAGATCCTAGGTCGACCCTTACTAACAATTGCAATAAGTCAATTGGGCGATAAGTCTGTCCTCCTGTCCGGTGTTTTTCAATTTTTGCAGGAGGTACAAATGTATGACAAGATTTAGATTAGGGGTTTGAATAATATCTCTGTAATGTGTGGTGCAGTGGCAACCCGGACCACTGCACTGTGACTGAGGTTGGCACTAATGACCAAGCTGTCGACGCGCCATTAAGCCTCATCTCCCCCCCCCCCCTTACTAACACTGGCTATCGCCAGTGTTAATATAACTCTACGCCCATAGAGTTAGATATATTATATTGTTACACTAGAATTCTCTACAGTACTGGCCGGATCTTGGATGAAAAATAGCATACAAGACTGGGTTGGGCAATATGGCCGCCGAAAACACCACTTATGCGATGATTCGTTATGTTGCCTCGTTCTGTCAACCGACGGCGACACCGTCCGTACAAATATGCCAACGTTCCTTCCCTTCCAACACTTTCTGGATACACGAACGTGTCACTTTTTTTTCCCAAGCGCAGAGAAATTGCTTAACTGTGGCTGAGTGATAACTTAAAAACTATTTAAATATACTTTAATAAATAATAAAAATCTGTCATGCAAATCTACGTAAAATTAAAATTATATTTTGAAAACCGCCACTTGATGTCAATAGATGTCGCGATGATCCGTACAAAAGTTTATCGATGAGATTTGCCAATTCCCGAACAGACCTCAAGAAATGGGACAGTCGTACTTAGCGCCCATTTTGTTTACCCCCTCTAATTCGTTGTAGATCGGGCCAGTTAGTTTACTGACCATGGTTCTACACTCGAGCCAGTAATTGGGCTAGCTGCAAGCAGGGCCGTAGGTGTAGCCCCCGCTCAAAAGAGGGCCCCAAATTTCCGAACTTGCATTAGAAATATTTGAGTTTTTAATTATCGCATTTTCAAAACGTTTAAACACACAGGCTGTTATCTCGAACCAAACAGAACCCACTCAAAACCCAATCAAAGCCCCACATATATTCATTCAGTTGCCAGTAGTTATTTTTATTAGTACGCATTAAAAAGAATGCCAACCTCATTCTCTTCCCTCCACAACGAAGCGACCAGCCAATCTGATTACAACGCCAGCTGATTCCTCTTACGAGTCATCGCAAAACCTATGTCTTGATGAGACAGATGGCCAGCAAAACTTTAAAAAATAATAATTTGTGTCCTTAGTTCTTACGAACCATAACTAGCAACATAAAAAAGAAAATAACGAATTTATTGTTTATGTTGAACAATGATGAACAATTTTGAGCCAATCGTACCGGACGATTTCTATCTAACGGAGTTGCTCGTTTCCAATTCGCAATTCACTTGCAATTCAAATTTGCAATTCATGTCATCAAGTCACCCATAAATTCGTTGTCTCATGCAGTAGTAGTCATTTGAGTTAAATTGTGTTGGAGCAATTCAAATTTAAAGTAGTGCAAGGCCGAAAAAAAATTTGCTTTACTCACCCCCGGAAAAAAAATTAAAAATAACGAGCCAAATTTTAAAATTTTTTTTGTATAATTCATGAAAAAGGGTAATAAAATAGGCTATAGTATCAAATTGTTGGTACCGATACCATACCGTCATTTTCTGAATTCACTTCGCATTAGCATAGGGGCCTCACATTTTTCTTGCAGGGGGCCCCAAAATTCTCAGCTACGGTACTGGCTGCAAGGGGCACTGGATAAACATGGAGGGGGGAAAAAGAAGGGCGTTTTACTGAAACGCTGTTATAGAGCGGATTTCTTTCCATTCGTTAGTAGTTTCTGACATTTTTAGTAAGTGAAATCTTTTATTTTCCGATTTACAACCTCGTAGCATAAGGGATTGGCGAAAACAATATTTTTTAGGTCCGAAAACCCGCTTAGGCTTTCTACAAGTACCGTTGTTTTTACCTCCATTTTTCATGTAGTGCCTCTTGTAGCTATCTCTCTAGCTGCTAGCCTCGTAGCCAGTATGACATCATTGTCGCTGCTCTATTAAAGGTGCGTTTTCACCTTTTCAACTCCTAGATGCAGCACTGCAAAATCTTCGAGCAATATACAGAAAATAGCGGTAAATTTAAAAAAAAGGAACAACACTTCGCAGCAACGCCGCGAATTTTCGTAACAAAAACGAGATCACGTGACTCACATCAGCCTAAGAACAGCAAAAAAAATTGAAACTTAGCCCAGGTGGGCTGACGAACTTTCAGTAATTTAAAGGTACATTCCTCCTGGTTGGCTTTCTGGTGTGACTTAGTTTTGCAACATTACTTTGTAAATATTGCAAAGGCATTCATTTTCCTATTCTTTCCCTCGTCAGAAACGGTTTTTCTGCATTCACTCTAATCTACGTAAAGTTACAAAAGCTCTTTCGCGCAGGATGCTTGAATACACTGAGAAGGCATATCCTTTTAAGAAATTTTTTCAGCATTCTGTAGGAAACGTATTTTCAGAAAATGTCTTAACGTAGCACAATGTAAAATTGTCACACTTTTTTTTAGGGTAGCGGGGAAGTGGAGGGAGAGAAACTGGGCTCACATAATGCCCCTCGATTTTTCAGAACATTGTAACGTACACAATTGTTAGCACAACTTAAAAAAGGCGTACCCCTTTTCCGTTTCCCCGTATCCCATACATAAATAGCTTTTGTAATATTCCATTTATGGTTTGAGTGAATGTTGTGGAACCGTAACATACTGTAGCAGAACCTGAGAAAATTAGTGCATCTGCAGTGCGCACACATGCTTGAGATAATTTTTGCAAGACTGAATCACACTGAGTCAGTGCGGAAGTAAGTATTTTTAAAGGTGCTTGCTTCCCTGTTGGCTTTCGGGGGGGGCGCCCCCGAACTAGGGTATTTCATGATTTCTGACCTTAAAGCATTTAACTTCGTAATTTTTCTACTAGAAATTACCTAAAAGCTTCATGCATTCAAGGAAATCAACCGTGGTTTAGATGCACCAAAATTAACTAAAATTAACTCGTACATAAATCATACTAAATAAACTACTGGACAGGGGTAAAATTTGAAAAATCAATTATAACTTTGTTACGGCCCACCCCCTTTTTCGTTATCGAATTAATTTTAATAGCCCATGGGCAAATATTTAATAGGCAATTTACGGTACGCTCTTAGACAGCGGGGTACCTTGCAACTTTTAAACTTTGAAATAACGTTTCTTGCCACCAGAGGGCACACCAATCCAGGCAGGCGGCAGCTTCTGCGTCTGTCAGCGCTCAGGTCAGGGTGGCTTAGATTCACATCCTGTTTGTGCACTACTGTGAAGCCTAACCACGCGAGTGGGGGAATTCGTCTCCCCTCGCTCATATGGTAGGCTTTCACCCCAGTCAAAACCCCGGCAACCTCAATTTCGCACTAAATATGGATCCAAACTTATTTACGTTGCCTTTTTGGACTTATGTGTCAAGCTGCCTGAGCGGGGAATCGAACCCACGACCTTTCAAATAATGTACACGTGTGCGCGTTAAATGCTGCCTATGGACGTTTCCTTTTGGCCGTGTCAGTATGGCTGAGTGGTAGGACCTCGTCCTTTGATTTCAAAGGTCGTGGGCTAGATTCCCCGCTCAGGCAGCCTGACATATAAGTCCAAAAGGCAACGTAAATAGGTTTGCATCTGTATTTCTGTAACCCATCTAGAGCCCATTGGCTTTCCGTCCTGTTTTGATCAAATTCTCAATGACAGGGTTCGTAAGGGTCCTTGAAAACTTTGGAAATGTCCTGGAAAATAAAATGAAATTCCATGCCTGGAAAAGCCTCTGAAAGCTCGAAGAATCTCATTTCAGTGTTGGAATAGTCCTGGAAATTCCTATATGAGAAAATCACGTTTCTGTTTCCCCATATCCGACATCAGTGTGCAACGTTATTTAAACAAAACAACAACAAAACTAATTACAACGCCAGTGTTAGTGCGCTTCACCATTGTCATTTAATGGAACAAAATCGGTCACATTTTGCCACAATGTGTCGCCCGCCAAGATAAAACAATAACATCCAGATAATATGTATATATGAGCATGGCGACCACTAGACACGTTGTGTCTTTACAGCAAATGTAGTTGGCTGTTTTCAGCCATCTGAAGATAAATAACTATGTGACAGAAAAGGCTGAAACTTGTTTAATCGGGAGACTTTGGTAGCCTGACAACATAAAAGTCACTGTTAGACACATAGCTTAATGTTTTCTTGTTGAAAAAACTATCTGAATAACGTTGATATTTGCCTAATTACTACTAACTACTAACTACAGCTAACTAGTACTGGTAACGCTTTTTTGTATCACGAAAATAAATTCTTCCATGCGGTGAATAAAGCTGGTTCTTAGCTCATTTTACAGGTATTGTTCTAGAGATGTGCCCTTTTCATATGGAGATGTGCCCTTTTTATAATTGGAAGTGGTTCAGGGGTTAGGGAGCTCCAAACGTCTAAATTGATTGTTTTATATTGTTTTAAACATTGTTTTTATGCAACAATACCAAACTAACAATTAAATAAACTCGTGCGTTTGCAAGGAGATACTGCAATACTCATAAAAACGCTAATCAAATGAAAAAGGTGATTGCTGTCTTCAAAATCTAACGAAACCAAAAAAAAAGAAAGAGAAGAAAAAGAAATGGACCAGAAAACTAGATTGGCGTTTCCATCTCATAATTACTAAGAAAAAAAATGGATTTCATCAATTTGGACCAAAAAAATCTGATATCTACCCCAAAACAAACCTTGGTAAGGATTCCCGCCAAGCTTTTCGGCCGTGGGAAGTCGTGATATCAAACGCCAAGCTGTTTCGCCAAGCTAATCTTACCGACTAATACTTCAAACGTTAAATGAAATAATTGAAAATTGCGCAGTAAGTAATTTTCAGATATTTCATTTAACCTTCGAACTATTATTCGGTGGGACTGCTTGGCGAAAGAGCTTGGCGTTTGATATGACGACTTCCCACGGTCGAAAAGCTTGGCGGGAATCCTTAACAAGTTTTGTTTTGGGGTAGATTTAATTGTCTCATTTTTATCGTCATTACTAATTTCTGACCGTTGACAAATCCTGGAAAAATACTAGAATTTTACGGTTACAGACGAGTATGAACTTATAATGATGATTGTTACCGTGCGTTTGTCGCGTATGCTTTCGGGAAAAATAATCACGGGGTTCAAAGACGCAATTTGGTTGAAACCGAGAGCAACGGCCAACCTGACAAAAAGGAATTCGTTGTGATGAATTTGGCATGGGAGTTGGCGAACTAGCTAGACCTAAGTGGCCGGGCCTAAGTATAGACAGACCTAAACCAATTTAGAACGGCTCTGAATTGGCTTAGGTCTGTCTACGTGAAGTCCCGCTAGTTAGGTCTATAGCTACTTCACCAACTCAAATGTGAATTTCCATAGGACCATTGCTCTCATGTAATTGGGAACGACTTCAGACACGAAACTGGCCGTACGGCTACAACACAACACGAACTCGACAGCTTTTCAGGGTTGCGGCGAAGGGGTGTCACGGGAATGGTATGACCCGGCGTTTAAGGAAATATTGTTGTAACTATAGTTCTGTCGTGGTATATCATAGGCCAACGTGTTATGTAACCATTATGAATACCCGCTTTTAATAGTGATTCAGCCACATCGCTCGCTCCACTCACTCCATCGGCGTCGTCTCGCTTCGCTAGATGAAATAACTTCTTGACATTCGTATACCAACACGACAGTATCTGGCACACGGCCGCAGAACTGGATAAATAAAAACGTTAGTCGTACATGCAAATAAGTTATTTAAAGCTCAATAAACGTTGAATTAAGAACCGATTTTTCCCCGCTCGCACACCCACCCCCGGCTTACTAAACGTCCAAACTGGGACGGTCAATTTTTCTCTACCCCTCGAGCCCCCTCAACCCGGCACAAACATGGCAACGATTGTGTCAAAATTAGGGCGTGTTTATGCATCGAGACCTTCTCGCTCACCGAACGCTATTTGCTAGGCAACCGTTATGTAATTACGATTAATTTCCCGTATCTGTTAAATGAATGCGGTAATAGGCAACAAATTAAATGTATTGTAAATAACAACACGGATAAAGAACAAAGTGCAACAGTCATTATAAACATTGGTACAACATTGTTGCCATTTCGCACTATTACCAAAATTTGCTATTCTCGCTGAAAAAAAACAGCTTCTAGCAGTGATCAAACGACGGCTGAATAAATAGCTACTCGCAGTGAGAAATTCAAAATCCAACATGGCGTCCATTTCGGGGTTGTCGAATCGAAGACAAATCATCGAATACCGGCATTCAGAAATCTGTTTGTCGTTTTGTACTGCAGTAAAAATTGTTTTCTAGTTGTCATAAATCGACCTGTCATGTTGCACGCTTCGTACGTTGTGTCGTGAGGCACGAGGATGAGATTTGCGTCCGCGTTGTTGCCATGGTTACTACGTATAGACAACTTGAAAGCCACATTCTTCGGTAAAGGCGATAAGTAGCCAGCAGATTTAGTATTAGGGCGCGTTTACGCAAGGACAGTTTTCTCGCTTACTAGCTTTTACTTGGTCAATACTAAATCTGCTTGCTGCTTCTCGCCTTTGTCGGAGAATGCGGCTTTCGAGTTGTCTATACGTAGTAACCATGGCAACAACGCGAACTCAAATTTTCTCCTCGTGCCTCGCGACCCGACGTACGATGCTTGCAACATGATGGCGTCGATTTATGACAACAAGAAAACAATTTTTACTGCAGTACACGACGACAGACAGATTCCTGAATACCGGCATTCGAAGGTTTGTCTTCGATTAGATAACTCCGAAATGGACGCCATGTTGGATTTTCAATTCTCGCTGCGAGTTGCTATTTATTCTACCGTCGTTTGATCACTGCTAGAAGCTGTTTTTTTCAGCGAGAATAGCAAATTTTGGAAATAGCGTGAAATGGCAACAAAGTTGTAGCAATGTTTAAAAAGACTGTTGCACTTTGTTGTTTATCCGTGTTGTTATTTATAAAACATTTAATTTGTTGTCTATTACCGCATGCATTTAATAGAAACGGGAAATTAATCGTAAATAAATAACGGTTGCCTAGCAAATAGCTTTTGGCGAGCGAGAAGGTCTCGTTGCGTAAACGAGCCCTTAACCAAGTGGAAGCTAGTAAGCGAGAAATCTGTCGTTGCGTAAACGAGCCCACGCGATTCGAGTTTAGCGAGCTAGTCGCGGTAGAAGATTAAAACAGATCCCGTCACTGCTTCCACTTACAGGGAATTCTGCCCTTTTCAGGGAAAAACTGCTCTTCGAAGGAAAAAAAGTTTTAAACAGGAAAATGTGCAAGTTGCAATTTTTTTAGTGACTCAAGATTTTTCTCTTCATCCAGGCCCACTTTCTTGAAACTTCCGTAAGCCTACAATTTTCTACTCCAACAAACGCGTGGTAGCATTGCATTAAGACTAGTTCTAATCATACGAAAACCCCATGAAGGTAAAGGGTCCCATTAAGTTTTCGCCATAGAAAGTAGTGATATCAGAGCCAAAATGGCTGCCACCAAGTTTGTGGTCCGAACCGTGATCACTCAAGCTTGACTGACAATCACCGAGGTGTCAATTAAGACTGAGTGATCAGGGTAGGAACGGAAAACTTGGTGACAGCCACTTTGGCTCTGATATCACTACTTTCTATGGCAAAAACTTGAAGGTCCCTTCACTCTTATGGGATTTTTGTATGATATCACCCTTTTTGGTCGTTTCATGGTTTTGCTTTAGTATAAGTATCGATAGTGAGCTCTTCATGAAAATATAATTGTTAATCGTGTCTTGAACAGCCTGAAGAAAATCGGTTGGTTTAATTAATGGTGGTTGATTAATTATATTTCCAATAAAGTTCCCGTTGTATTGCATTTGATTGTAAAACAGAAATAACTGAGCACGATAAGAGTTTCGTTTAGTTTAGGCCTATTTAAATTCTTTTTTTTTCTTTTTTTTTTTAATTTTATTTATTTTTTATTCAAGGTGTAACCCTTTTACGGATTTTCTTACCCATAAACAGTTTAGTGGACGATGAGATACTTTATTTATTTCTGATAAGTAACAATTATCACTTCGATTTAACTGTTAAACGGCACTATAAGTTAACCGATTCCGCATTGTTACTCGGCTAAGGATAACAATTATTTTGAACAAGACCAGATGGCGTGTTCCCAATGTTCACGAAAATAGCATTACAAATTAATACGATCGTTCGATTTGAAACATTTCCAAATGTCAAACCATAAAAGGCACCTATTGCATCAAACGTAAACTAAATGTCAAATTTTAAGCATAGTGGTCGCATAAATTATTTTATCTGAGTGGATTTTATCTAAATCGACTAACTTCCGGAGATCGTCCCCTCCCCTTTCACCCAATGCAAGGGGTAGTTGCGACAATAATTCGTCATCTTCGTCATCTTCGTCCCCAAATCCATTAGGCTATAACAACCTGTTTTCTGGGAAGTGTTTCAATAGCATAAATTCAGGAACACCGACGTACTACGTAGGGGTACAAGACAGTTATCACCCAAATTTTGCAACAATGACCCGGCAATAAGTTGTTTTAGAACGATCTCGGGCTGCGCCCTCAGACGTATTGTTGCAGCCTCGATCGTTCTAAAACAACTTATTGCCGGGTCATTGTTGCAAAACTAGGGTGATAACTATTACTTGATGGGCGAAGCGTTAGCACGCTTCTAGATGGTGTATAGAACACGTTTTAGGACGCCCGCGCACTGAACGACCAGGTCGCGCGGCCAGTGGTCGTGGCGGCCAAAAAACACGGCGACGTCCGTTTTTCATTGATAATTCTCGATCACGTGGCATGGTCTAGTATGTTGCTATCAAATAATAAACATGGGTCAAATCTTAGGTGGAACCTGAACATAAATACGCATTTCTAATTTTCCGTTTTTTCGCAAACAAAATTGGATGGACAGTGGAAATACCGTAAACACGATAGATAAGACCGTAGCAATTACAAAAATAAAAAAGGAAGCGAAAAAAGCCAACAAATTAACTGAACAAAAAACGGATTGCCGTTTAGAAAAAAAAATCATTAGAGCTCGTATCCCCATACTCACAGCTGTGAAGGTACACGAATAAAAACGGTTAGAGTTCACTCGAACGCAACGAACTATAATTTGAACTACAATTCCAGGGAACAAGGATTGTGACATGCCAGACTCCATGCACACGCACATATGTCATCACTAATCAAACAAACAAAATGATTGGATATTTCACACACAAAAATGCACACAAAAAATACAACATACACACGCACATGAAACTGAATGAAAACCTAACCCACAAACACATACAAAATAGACGCCATAAACAGCAAACGCCTGCAAAATTGAAAGATTAAAAATACATACAGAAAATGAACACGTAATTATTCACACGAACTAAAACTAAAACAGGAACCATCAAACACAGGCAAAAAAAAAACCTGCTTTAACTAGGCGTCTGCTCGTTTTGCAAATTATAAATGCACACAAAATACACATGCAGCCACTCTCACGAAAAAGACTTAAAATATAAAACAACAAACACAAATATAAAAAAAAGACTGTATAACACACAAATTAAGCGAACAGAAACATTCACACGCACATGCACACACATAAACATTAAACATTTCAAACGCAAACAGCGTTCACTTTCTGACATAACCATTGAGTAAAAACAGTCCTTGTTCCCTGGAATTGGAGTTCAATTATAGTTCGTTGCGTTCGAGTGAAATCTAATCCGTTTTTATTCGTATACCTTCACAGCTGTCAGTATCAGGATACGATCTTAAATGCTTTTTTTCTAAACGGCGAAACAGTTTTTTGTTCAGTTAATAAGATACGTAGTCGCTGAAATTTTATTTTCAATTTACGTCAATAGCCGTCCTGAGCCATCAAAACGGGCCAAATTTTTTTTAATTTGGAAATGTTAAAATTAATGGTGCATTTAAAAGGATATACAATAACGAAAGTAGAAATAACGAAAGTAAGAAGGGGAGGTTTTTTTTCCACAAGAAAAAAAAAGGGAAATTCTGTCTTTAGTCGGGGAAATTCTGTAAGTGAGAAGTGAAAGCACTAGATCCCGTGGGTGCTGAAGGAGCCCGGTATATACAGTCTCTCACCCTCCCTGACTAGTCATAGCAGTGATTTTGCAGGGAATTCATCGTCCCCCCTCCCTTCCTGTCCAGGTTTCGATCGGCTGAGATCTCTTCACATCTCAACTATACGATCACACACATAAAAAAGCCTCCAAAGCAAACAAGAGGGTACACCATCTAGGGATGTGCGATACTCGAAAAATTCGAGCCGAGCGGAGTATGAAACCTGTACTCGAACTCGGCTCGCTGCTCGCGTCCATACTCGAAAAACTCGAATCCGGTGAAAATGCGATAACTTAAGTCAATTTTTTGACCGATTTTGACATTCCAATATACCAAATCGATCGTCTAGGCGAGAGCTTTCCAGTGGTGCTGATTAAAAGGCAATAACTGAAACCATTTTCAAGTTATGTCATTAAAACTGGAAAACCATGACCAACAGTCAGCTAAGCACCATCTCTGTTCTTATTATCTTAACAAATTAAAGAGAAAATTGCAAACAAAATATTTCCATCAAATACCCGAACTCGGCTCGATAATCGATTCTTCTGCTGCAAACTTGGCTCGGCTCGGCTCGACTCGAATTAAAATTTTTCCACTCGCACATCCGTAGCACCATCCCACGAACGGTCTGCCCGACCTAAACAGTAAACACCACTTCGAAAATCAACAATAAAACCCAATACGAAAACAATATTCGCCCGATCGCCAAGCGAAAAAAGTTAGGTTTGTGGTGGTGTCATCCTCCAGTCCTCGATCCAAACCGATCGCCATCACATCACAACGATGGATGTAATACAAGAAACACCCGTCCTTGACAAGCTCGTGGAAGGCTTGGGAGCGTTGGAGAGAAAATACAAAAAAAGAAACGGGACAAAAAAAAACCGAACTGTGTGATTCAGTTTCACTACAGCGCCATTGAACTGAAACATTTAAACAAGTAAATAGGAAACGCAACCGTCGCATCATCCTGAGGGTGGGTTAGGCCTACTATCGCCACAATGTTTACTACGGGTCAACACTATCCAGGCATCAAGAGCACGAGGAGTGATAAGGAGGGAGGTGAATACAAAATGCACGTACCCTTGGTCAACTGGTCGCGCTGTCCCCCATCCGTCCGTGCTCCCTCGAGTCCAAGCAACGCACGTGACTTTTGGACCACGTGGTCCCAGGCACTGCGGCCACAGACGATGCCAAGGGTTGTGGTGGGGGGCAAAGGTCTGTCGTTTGGGACTAGCTACAAATCATTTGGTAGTATTACGTAGCTGGGTGGCTGTAAACACCCAGGGCTGACTCAAAAATAAAATGACATTAAACAGTTACGATTTAAAGAATCACTCATTCCGATATCACAATCGATATTTAAGCACTGAAGTTTAAAACCTTTATATTAAAATATCTGGCCTCATGAAGATGCATACTAATAAAGGGAGTCTATACCCCCCCCCCCCACCATCAAAAAAATAATAATAATAGCCGGTTTTTCCCCGGTGGTTAACCGTTTCGTAGTTTGCCGAAATTTAAGCCTTGCTTAGAATTCGGCAAGATGTGAATTCCCGTTTCAGCCGAAAAGAATATAATTACAAAGTGTAAAATACGCATACTTCCTATCAAAGAAACGTTCCTACTTGAAAGAATTTTGTAATTAGTTGCGATTTCTAATGTTACATGATTGGCCGCAGCGAGCACAGCAGCGCGAAGTGGGCAAGCAATTAAAAAAAAAATTGTTCTGAGAAAAACGAGAGTTCCCATTTGGCCAAAATATAAACAGGCTTTTTTTTTTATTTCAGCAACAGGGGATTCGGTGGAACGGGTATATGCTGCTTCCCTTATCTCCCCACCCCCCTCGCCGTGCCTTCTACATACCCACCCCCACAATAACTTTTTTGCCACTTTAAAAACAAAATTGCAGTCCGGTTTAAAGGCCGGTCCATTCCAACTAGAGTGTGTAGGGGAGTGGTGTAACTGCCCGAGTTGGAGGGTGGAGGTCTTTGAAAAAGTCTTAGAAGCTCGCCCGATCAGACCTTTGCAAGGCATGTTTGTTTTACACACTTCCAACAGCCATTCCCCAAAAATAATAACTCAATTTTTTGCTATAAATTTAGTTTTTTTTTGTTTTTTTTTGGGAGGGGGTTAGGGACATATTTTTCGGTTAAAGTCAGCACTGTGGATGTTTTATTAACGTGCGTAGTAAACATTCAATTTGTCAGTGTCGCTGATTACGTTTCATTTCAGCTGCCCCCTTGTAGTTGATGGCATTGTTCCCGCACAAACTTATTTCTATACTTCGCTAGTTCTTATTTCTCCAGTTTTCAGTTTGGTACAAGTCTATCCCCCCCCCCCCAATTCAGACAATGGTCTTTTTAGTCAACCCCCCCCCCCACTTCTTCCCCCAATTTTTTTCGGGCTAAGCGCTCTAGCGACCCCAGACCCGGCTTATAGTGTCCGTGACTGACCTTTAGTTTGCACAGAATGATCACAAACAATCGATTGTATGTTTTTGGTAGCGGAGTGCCTTGTTGATATCCAAAATAGTTACAAAAACAATGGTGGCCGTCGATTAAAGCCGCCTCCTCCAGGAAGACGTATCCAATCATAAAATACGTGCAGGACTCAAGATACGCCGCGCACACAATAATATTTCAGAAGGGAAGATGAGATTGCTCCGTCTGGGATTCGAACCCAAGCTGTGGATGGATGGGTTCGAGTCCTAGCCGAGGCATTTGGCAAAACCTTTACCTTCTCTGCCAACTGTCATTCTTAAAAAAAAAAAAAAATAAATAAATAAATAAATTTCCCTTCTTTACGCGGTATAAACTGGTGTTTCGTTATGATGTCTCCAATACGCTCCCGGAGGTCGATGAACACCGTCATTACAGAAAATAAGTATTACGACTAATGTAACGTGGCTTGACGATGAAAATTTGTACGATTTCTATTTTTTGTAAAACGGTCTCCTTTATACAAGTTGGGGCAGAACGGCAATCAAAGCTGTTTTATACTGAGGTAATGAAACCTTGCATGGTAAT
This sequence comes from Lithobius niger, assembly GCA_023313725.1. Taxonomy (NCBI): domain Eukaryota; kingdom Metazoa; phylum Arthropoda; class Chilopoda; order Lithobiomorpha; family Lithobiidae; genus Lithobius; species Lithobius niger. Next base: position 64,910 of record JAHWFP010112654.1, read on the forward strand.
AAGGTAAATGGGATGAAGGGGTGAGTGGGGGAGGAGGGGGGCAAGCAAAAATCTGAACGAGTTAGGCTAATTAGCTTAGGAATAGGAAATTACAAGCATCATTCTGTTGTGCAGCCTAATTGGCTTCGCTGCCAAACAATTCTGTGTGAAACAAATACAGTAAACTAGACTTATAGTACACGTGGTACACTGAAATATTGTGCATTTTTTTATTAGAATATGCCACTTGGCATGTGGGTACCTTATACCAAGCGCCGTGGCTGTTTGCTGTGACGTGCATATCACGTGACTGGGCTAGCCCAATCAGACGGCCAAACAGCCGTTGTTCTCGTTCGTCATTGGCTAACTCATGGTGACGTCACGGCAAACAACCATTGCGCATGGTTTAGGCCAATACAAGGTTTTTTCAAAGGGAGAGCCTCCTCGATTTCCATGTAGAACACCAAAATGCCTGCGCCCCCCCCCCCCCCACCCCCTAAAAAAAAACGGTTTGGCTGTAACTCCTTAGCCGTCAACAAATCAAAAGCATAATGTGAAGCAATAAGTTCAGCACTGCAAAATTCTAGACCGGAAAAGTGATATACACTTTTTACGTAAAAGTAACGTTTGAATCCCAAAATCGTATTTAAAGTAGTACATCACCCTTAATTCGCGTGAACATCCTTTTTTTTTCAAATGGTTGTTCATTTTCTGAAAGGTGAAGATCTATTCTTTTCACCAATCTTAACCGAAATTCTTTAACTTAGATAGGCACCGAACTATGCATATTTAAAGGAGACGAGATAATAGCGTAGCGGCAGAACCGGATGTTGATTTTCGAATTCAAAGTGATCTTTGCAGCTTTGGCCTCGCGAGACTCGCTAGCTGGCTGGTCTCGCGTAAGTGGAGTTTGGGCTTTATACGATCTGTCCAGATTGAGGTGTATTACGTTTCGTCGCTCTGAAAAATGAGAACCGGTGTTCCACAGAAAAGAACTGGGGGTGGTTGTTTTTTTTGTGCGTGTGTGTGTGTGGATTGTGTGAAATGGAGGAGCGACTATCCCGTTTTTCTTTTTCAGTTATTCGAAGTGCTTCCTCTGTTCGTGTATTGTTGTGCACCGTCAACAATCTGTGTCACATCGGTAAATAAATTTATTGGCTGCAGCAACTCCGTATGCCACAATGAACAAAACTCGGTTGTCTAACTATAGCTTATACATCAACTGTTAAACTCACGTTTTCATCCTATGATTAATTGATTTGTAATGGACCCGTGCATGCTGCACGATGGATTGAATTTCCCGGTATTAGCCTCTAATGGTGTTTCGGGTTTTCTCAGGAAAGTAAATTGCATTTGTAAAGCAATTCACCTCACCATAGTTTGTTTTATTATGATTGTAGTCACGGCAACAGTGTACATGTGCACGTTTCCGCTTACTAACCCCCTTGGTCTTACTTCGTAATCCGACTACTTGGTAAACGGTGTGTCAAGTCCCGTCCCCCCCCCACCCACCCACTCCTTCAGTCCCTGTAATTCCCCTTTCACTCATTACTACCCCTCCCTTACTTACTCCACTCCCTGCCCCCTTACTACCCCCTCTCCTTTGCCCCCTCTTGGTGGGCAAAGGAGCTCTCAAAGAGATTGGTCCTACTGCTCGCCAGAGCCGCATCTTTGGTTTCACTTAACTTTGAGCAAAATAAAAATTACTTATTTATCAAAAACGTAATTTCTATATTTCTTTACCCAAAAGACCGCACACGAAGGAGTCGAGTATGATTAACACTTTAGTTATACCTGCCTTGTGTTAGCTTTACCTCCTACCAGTCTTAAACTAATATTCCATTTTCACAGCTTGGACGGGATTCGAACTATTAACCTTTAGATTAGCAGACTGACGCCTAACCATCAAGATGTAATGGTTCTGAAGGTATGATCGTTATCGACAGAAATTCTTGTTCTTTTATTGAGGTAACAGAGGTTTATCAAGTACGCAACAACGGTCGCACATGCAGTCATTATTAGTGACCGCCAACTTTGAAACAATTCAACTCAGATCTGGAAATTACGAGTCTTTCAACCGTATCAGGCTCGTAATTTCGGGGCCGGTAGGACATGCACGGGATGTTAAGTTTGTAGTTAAGTTTTGTAGTCGACTGTTAACCAATTTTAAAGGCTTGTTAGAGAGTTCTCGCGTTGTATCCTGGGAGCGTTAGCCAGTCGTCGCGTTGTATCGTGGGAGCGTTAGCCAGTCGTTCGCATTGTATCCTGGGAGTGTTAGCCAGTCGTTCGCATTGTATCCTGGGAGTGTTAGCCAGCCGTTCGCATTGTATCCTGGGAGTGTTAGCCAG